>JALPQI010010219.1:0-58550 GCA_025490895.1 Thaumatotibia leucotreta | reverse complement strand
ACCATCCTGTGCCATGACTCTCTAAACCAGCGAAACACCTGTAAAAGTGTTTATTAAGCTTTTTATACCTGCTACTATAGCAATGGTTGTTAATATAATTGCTTAACGTATATCTAAATCTAATCGAAAGTCGAACAATGGGAACCGGTGTCTATCATAATAATGTTACGTAGTCAGGTAATAATGCGATGCCAATCTGACATACCATACCTACTCTCAGACCCTACTTACGCAGTCAATTATCAATTATCAAGTCGTGATTGAACGAAAGGTTGAGATATTCGTATATTGGTATAGGGTGCTCTGGGGTAATTTCAAAAGTCGTCTTATTTCAAATTCAAATAAAACACACCATTATTCTTATCATATCAAGATTTATTCCGAAATTACCCGAGCATTTCTGTAGGTTGAAATTACCCCAATGCACCCTAATTATATATTTCTGCCAAGTTTTCCTTGCCATCAATATAATAATTATTGAATAAAGGTGCATTTAGACCAAACGAGCATTCACTCATTCTATCCCCCACCCTACGAAATTCGTTCGTTACACAAAACGTGATTCGTCGAAATTCTTTGATTTCGTAGAGTGGGGGATAGAATGAGCAAATGTTCGTTTGTTCTAAGCAAGTCTAACTATTTTACTAAAATTTTTAATTTGTAATTAGTAATAACACTACATGCTTATACAATTATTTTAAATATTTTTTATGTTGGACGTCGACTCAGGCAGAAAGGAGAAGATCCCCGCTCCGAGTCGTTTCTGGTGCTTTTGCTCTCTATTGTTATACAACGCGACAACGCTGCTAGCGTTATGGGCATTTTTGCACCAGGAATGACTAGAGGGGTAGGGGAAAATGATTAAAATGTATTTTTATTTTTATGTCATATACCAAAGAAAAAATACCGAGTTCACCAATAATGGAGGCGGGATTTGAACCCACATCGTCAGCTTTTGCGGCTGATGCCAAAACCAGACCACTCGGACTCCGAGTTACACCCAAAAGTTATCGAACAAGCAAGTTTAAAAGCAAAGTCGTGTAATGATATAATTTTAGTTGAATACGAATTCATCATCAGCAAATAGCCATGAACTTGTCACTCCTTGAACTCACCTAAGATGGATTCGGTGACTTCATAGAAATCATACAATAATGTTGTGGGCATCTCGAAGTGTCAAGTATGTTTTGTTAATAGTGTATTGATCTGTACGTTGTATGAGTATTTAATTCTGTCTTGTTAGGATTTGGTTTGTGAACCAGAAACTTGGTATTTAATAATACATTTAATCAGTAAGTAGGTGGGCATTTCTCTGAGCGTTTCAACCGCCGTGATTTCGGTGGCAGCCTTATCACACGAATCCTGTGAGAGATGCAAGAACTTTTGGATATATTGGTAGACGTAGTTGACAACTACCAATACATCCGAAAAATGTATGAGATACCCGCGGCAATCGGGTAATAAAGTTGCCACCGAAGTCATGGCAGTTGAAACGCTCGGAGAAATGAAAATGAAATACTTATTACAAATATGTAACAAAAACTAATAGGCAAATAGATTCCGTAGCAAATCTCTAAGCGTCGAGTGACCAGAGGGCTGGCCAGTATACGAAACTGGAGACTGGAGGTACTGAGGTCCTGTCTTCAAATACTAGTGACGCCATATATTTTTGTAATGATCACGAATATTTTGTTTCTGAGTTATGGGTGTTTATGTTTAATCCATGTTTAAATTTATGTATAAGTAGGTATGTATATTAACTACTCGTAATACAAGCATTGATTTTCCTATAAGGACAGTGAAACTGTTCAGTAAAATTAAATAAAATATTATGATAATATAAAGATGTAATATATTGAGAGAAAAATAATATTTAATTTGGAGTTTATATAAAACGTTGATCGCATGAGACCTCAGTACGGTCGGCTCCAAAAATATATAAACAATTTTGATCCTTGTGGCAAGGATATACGTTTTGAAATGTACACACATGTTTAAATTGTACATTGGGAGCTCTGCAAGTTTGAACATTTAAATAGAATTGAATGGAATGACTCGTCCACTTTTGTCCTCATAAATAATATTGATAATCTACTTATACGATATGAATGTCGTGACTTTTGCTAACAGGAACAGATTACGATTGATGTCCCTAAGTGCACTCGGGCAGAATACTTAATCTATTTAGATTTGTAAATGCTAATCTTCGTGCCCTTTAGCGAGTGCAAGAAATGTCAAATGTTTTGATAAGACAGTAGACATATTAATGGTTAGTGCGAAAATAAGGACATGAATAATAAGACTAAGTGGATTAAAAGACATACTCATCTATTTTTAAATGCACTTAGTTGTTTTTAATATTACTTTTGAGTTTATGGGTTATTCGATTTTTACACATGTGAGTACGTAAATCAAGATATATGTACTTGTATTAATTTACCGCCATCATCTAGCCTAAGGCACTTGTCTCACCGCGAGCTACTAAGTTATGAATGCCCGGCGGTGATAGCTGATAGCTGGGCGAGTATCGCCGGGTCTCTTTTATTTACACGGGAGTGCGTATCTTTTGTTCGTGTTTATAGCCGATAGTTCATAATAGCACGTTCATAGCTTATATAGTTCATAGCTTATATTATGTATGGTCTCCCGTACCTAGGTAAGTTGTAAGGACGGAGCCATACTAAGGAATGAGATAGTAACATTAGTAACATTCGCCTCTCATGCCTTAGAATAGCCCCGCTCATGCAAATTACTAAAAAAAAACACAGAATAACCTCTTTCCCAAAAATAATGTTCCGACAGTCTTTACCCATGCTTTTTTGATGTCAAAAGAAGTAGAAAATATTATAAAATAATACATATTATGTCATAACATGTAATTTTCAGACAAAGAATATATTTTTTTAATTTTATTTGTTATATTTTGAATTTTTTTATACATGATCCGTAATAAATTTTAGGGAAAAACTATTTTTTAAGTATTTTAACAATAAAATTGTTAAACTTTTTCCCATTTTCTTTAACGTCAATCAAAGAATATGTCACGATGAAAACTCTTAGTGTAAACATTTTAATCATGCAGGTATTTTTCAGTGATGATAAGAATAGTTTTTTGAAAAACATGTCATTATCTCTGAAACTAAGCCGAATTCAGAAAATGTTTTACGACATTATAGTCTCAAAATGTGGTCAAGAATACACCCTTCAAATTTGTCGGTATCCTCATTTCCTCCCTGTATGTACGGTGTGGGCCAGGGTATCAGTGACACCATGTATAAGTTTAACCTTTTTGCCGCCACGTCAAATACAAAAGCTGTCATTCAGACGCCACGTCAACAAAATGTCAAAACTGAAATTGAATTTTAATCACATGCGTGTAAGTCTATATTTCTCTGTGGAACAAGAGTTATATATCGGTCTTTCGCGTTGAACTTGCGGTGCCGATATATCAGTCGTTAGCGTCCAAAAGGTTAATATTCATCTTACAATTTTATTATAATGACATTTATGTCTATTGCACTTCAGATATCAATATGTTAATTATACAGTAATTGAAGCGACTAATCTTAATAGGATTTTTGCCCACTGACATTTGAATTATGTACGTATATTCACAACTTTAGTGATTCCATATTTCGTAAGCGATACGAGTAAAAAGTAAAGATCACGGCCACTTAAGTTAGTTATGTTCTATTGAACTTTTTTGCCCTCATCATAATTTAATCTGAATTGGATAATTATCTAAGTACCTACCTAAATAATGGCAATAATATTTATAGTGGGTGGCAACTGCGATGGATCTCATATTTACTTAAGTTTGTAAAATTTTATTAATATCGTTTGTCCCTTTCGGTTTTTATCTCTCTAGAGATATCCATAAGTCCGAAAGGACCAATAGAAATTTATTAAAAAAATAAATATCTTGGGACATCTTACATAAATCGACCCAGTCCACGGTAAGCTCAATTAAGGCTTGTGATATGGGTACCAAGCGACGATATATATATATAATAGATAGATACATATAGATACTTAAATACATAGACATTAGACAGCCACGACCAAGGAACAAATATTTGTGACATATAAATACACAAATAATGCCCTCGCCAGGTTTCGAACCCGAAACCTCCAGCTTCGTAGGCAGGGTCACTACCAACTAGGCTACGGAGGCTGACAAAGCTTTATTGGCTCGCTAAATTAAGAGAGGAGACGTTTACGAATAAGGGTGTAAAAACCACCCAGAACTGCCCGGGCCTTTTCGGAACAAGTACTTCAAGTGGAATATTTCGATGTCATAATTATACCAAAGAAAAAATACTGAAATTTACCAATGCCGTAGGTGGGATTCGAACCAACGTCCTCAGTTTTCACGGATGATGCCTAAACCACTCGGCCACTCCATCAAGTAATTAAAGCTGACACGGGAAATGTATCAAGTTTCATTGCTTGGTGAGAATATCGTTGAAATATAACTTAATATAACAGTTTGTACGTCTAAGTGTGGCATGAAGGATGTATGGGTAATTAAATAAACACTGCACGGTTATATTTCACATCTTCCGCGCGTGATACAGAATTTGTACGGTCGAGGACATAAATATGTTTATACTTTTTCACCTTGTATCAATACAGTTAAGGTGAAAAATAGTATACATATTTATGCCACCAACTCGAGGACGAAACTTACACATGCAAGTTAGTGCTCTAAGTTATGAAACAAAGTTATATATTAGAAAGAGTTGCAAATATTTTGCTTGCCACTCTTACTCATGATTGTGTTTTTAATCTTTGGGGTACCTAAGTGTAAACTCAGTTTACGAGTGACAGGTGTATTCAATACCTAGATTCATAAAATACATTCAAATATCTATACATTTTAGTAAACTTGTAATATAATTCAATTTATCAAAGTGTCAAAGTTATTAATGCTTAAGACATTTCCGCTGTTCTATAGGAGAACACAGTAAGGCATTTAAATATTAGATGTCATATACCAAAGAAAAAATACCGAAGTTGAAGGCCCGACGGCACTACAGCACGCTCTAAGGGTCAGAAGTAGGGCTGCCAACCAAAAATCACAGACATGCGGTACATTCGCGAATAAATTGCGGGACTTGGCTATAAAATGCGGGACACAAGCACGAAAGTGTATTAAATGATAAAAACCGACCAAGTGCGAGTCAAACTCGTACACAAAGGGTTCCGTAACACCAAATATAAAAAAAATCCAGACCACCGGTTTTTCTGTAAACTACTAGATACCTACGTAAGGAACTATTTTCTGTAATTATTGCCAAAAAGTACTGTAGTTTCGGAGAATGGGGGTGGTTCTTTCCGCCTATTATTCAAATAACTTCAATGTTATTTGCATGTCTCAAATAATAAAATAAAAAATGAAAATCCTCTCACTAAGACACTTTTTTTATTTCACAATTTTCTAAAGCAGCCCTGATATTCGAAATTCATTAATTAACGTTCCACATCCATCGTTGGGTCACTAACTTACACATGTGTACCAAATTCCACCTCAATCGGTCCAGTACTCCTTCACTTCATAAGCCTATCTCAGTCCACTGCTGGACCTACGTCCAGCAGTGGACTGAGATAGGCTAACTATACTATGAAAAAAAATTAACTATACTATGCGTATAGACACATTAGGAGGTAAATGCCCATAATCGCCAGGCTGGGCAAACGGATTGGCGATCGCAGTAATGTGTCCACTATGATGACGCTGCTGCCGTCATCAATCTTGTATCAAAGGATGGTCAGTGCCACTTTAATCCCTTAGGTGGCTTTTACGACACCCGCGGGAAGAGTAGGGGTGGTGACAAATGTATTCTTACTGCCGTCACCACACGGCCTAAATCGGTCCAGTAGGTTCGGAGCAAATTGGCTGTAACAGACGGACAGACAGGCAAACAAGCGATATTATAGGATTTTAAGGGTTTGGTTTTTTCTTTTTGAGGTATGCTAAAAGCATAAAACGCAACTTTAGAAACATCTAACTATTACAAATGATCATGACAATTACATTAAAAAACAATCATTAATTTCAGATCGGTTCGATTTAGATGCACCTAACATACCCATCGCAATCATTCATATTTTGGCAGTATACACGTTCAGTGCACAGTGCTCGCAGGCTATAGCCGCGGACGTCGCGGTACATTCAAATTAACATGACGCAATCTTAAATTGTTCTCATTTACATATTCGTATTATTATTTTAGTATCTACAGTTTAGTATTCCCTGAAAAGCGGGACAATCGGCGTCCCGCGCGAACCCTTTGCGGGACGCATACTTTAGGGCCCCAGAAACGGGACGTCCCGCATATAGCGGGACAGTTGGCAGCCCTAGTCAGAAGCCCAAGTGGCGACCACTCACAATCTGTCAACCGGCGGACCGTAGGTCCAGCGGCACGTCCTAATAATAATAATAACGTAATATTGCAGTATCAGATTTGAGGAGTTGGAAGTGAGTATTCAATCTATATGTTTGTCCTCATTCGGGAAAACATTAATTTAAATTCAACATATCGATAAACCTTGCGGTTATGGCAGAATGGGATAAGATAAGAGGCGGCTATGCTTGTTATTCTGCTTGTTGTTTGCTTGTCATTTCTATGGTATTGCTTGTTCCTTAGTGACTCGGGAAATACCGTGTTTATGTCTATTTAAACTATCATCAGACGGAAGACATCCATTGCTGGCCGCATGCGTCCCTCAACTAGATTTTAGGACTAACCACACTAGTGCCTTGTAACGTTTAAAAATAATAGGGTCGACTTTCTTCTTATGAATCATGGACGACCTAACCCGTAAATTTCTTTGTCGAGCATTTGTCATGGGACCTTAAAAAATATTAGTCACCGCACGCTGCGTAGTGGTTAACCGCAACCCCGAAAGTATTTTGGGAATAAAGAATATTCATCATCATCAGCCTCTCTCAGTCCACTGCTGGACGTAAGCCTCTCCTATTAACAATCCGCTTGCCCAGCGTGGCGATTATGGGCATTTACTTCCTAATGCGTCTATACGCATAGTTAATAGGAGAGGCCTACGTCCAGCAGTGGACTGACATAGGCTAATGATGATGATGGGCGTATTAGGGGTGAAGCTCTTAAAGGGACTTAGCAATGATAGCATAGGACATAAGAAATATCAAGTAAAGTTCACTTAGATTAGAACTGCAAATTAAAATGTCATTCATACAAAATAAGTTGGCTCACAATGAAATGCACTCAACTTACATGCTCGTTGACAGGTAAGTCCAAGTTTTCAAGTTATGTTTATCATAAAATTGTATTCAGTTATAATGCAACAATAATTAAGTTTATTTCTATGCCTATTTATATGTTAATTATTTCTATGCCAGGTTTTTTTACCGCCCGTATGCATAAGTAAATTAAATTGTCAGGTTTGTCTCCATGCAGCCGTACCATGACTTTTCAAATATCGGTTACGTAGGTTTTAAGGCATTCTATCGCGCTCGCACTTATTTATTGGAGCGAGCGCGAAGGCCTGCTTAACGTATCGAGTAAAACCTACGTAACCGATACCGGCCAACTCGTGGTACGGCTCTGCTTCAGGTCGTAATTGTCAAATTACGGAACAATGCGGCGAGAATTCCACCTATCCCTCCTTTGAAGCTGACCTTCTAACCACCAGGAATGTCCAAATTATTCGCCTTGTGCTAAAGCTTTGTATTGTACACACATAGTAGTCATAGTACATTTCTACAAAGGCTGGGACGAGAGCAGACAACCACTCCCGCTGTAGTAAGAGATGTAACTATTCTCAAACATATAATGAAAAAAAAATAAGCAATAGTACATTACATCAGAGGCCGGGAAAATGAGCATTTCCGGCCATGTTGGTATATACGGATAGGTAACGAGGCCGGGAATCCGTTTTCACGCCGAGGCATGTATAGCGCTTTTATCAAACATACAAAGAAATACAAAAAATAATAATGATAGTGTTGTCGACATAAACAAAGTTACTTTGCAGGCCTAGGCCTGAAAAGTGTTAAGAAATTCCATTTCCTTCCCACTGAGTTACTGCGCCCTAAAAACAATACTTCCGAGTCTATTTTAAGGAACGTAAAGACAATATTTCATTGCATGTTTGAGAAAAGTAACATAATATTAGAACCGTATCTCTTAAACTCAAAAATAGTCAAATTTTAATCGCCGGAAAAGAAAATGTTGTTAAAGCGGACTTACTTTGCATCCGGCTCGCTTGCACCAATAACTATTATGCGAGTACGAGCGGGATGGATAGAAGTGAATTCGCGTTAATAACGCGGCGGCAGCTCATGGTAAGAACAATGAACCAGTCATATGTTAGTTATAATAGGATTGAAGTGTCACTGACCATTATTTGATAAAAGATTGATGATGGGCAGCAGCGTCATCATATTACTGCGATCGCCATTCCACTTGCCCAGAGTGGCGATTATGGGTATTTGCCTCCTAATGCGTTTATACGCGTAATTGATAGGAGAGGCCTACGTTCAGCAGTGGACTATCATAGGCTGATGATGATGTTATTTATAAATACAATCTAGGCAGCATGCAACTGAAAACGTTAACTCACAATTTCCAACTCGCAAAAAAAAAGTTATGTTCTGTTCGCCGGAGGATAAAACATTAGTGCTTCTTGCTTTTAATTTATTTTTATATTATGCTTACTGACAGTGGGTACTGCATTTATTTGCATATAATAACCACGCAGAAGCGAGAATAACTTCAATGAAAAAATGAGCAGGGAAAAAATAAAGAATGTGGATTTTAAATAGGTATTACGTCATATTGGTAGTGAAACACAGTTTACTATCGTACAAGGAGTTAACGTTACAAGGAGAGAAAAAAAAGTTTGCCTTTTTGTAACCATTTTTCAAACACAGCGGTTACAAAATGCCGGTTTTTATCTGTACGTAGTTTTTTTAATCCTAGTTAAAAGAACTCTTTATGTTGAGAAGGAAAAACAAAATATACCAGCCTCAATAACGTAATATGCGCAATATTTTTATTATTTTGCCAACATTAGGCATAATTATTTTATACCAAATCCGTGATGCGAATTCATATTAGGACTATCATATTAGGTCTGTTTAGTTTTTTTTATATGTTAGGCATATCAAAAGGGCACCCATGCCAAATAAATATAAGAAATCTATAACGCAACGTCATAAAATTATGCTCTCTCATCATTAGGTATCTAGTCTAGCATTTGATCCGGAATTTGTTACGGCCTGTGTGTTTACCACGAGTTAGAAAGGAGCGTTTACTCGATATAAATATAAAGTAGTTAGTCACGCTCGCTGCAATCCATGAATGCGAGCGTTATAGACTGCTTTGCGTATCGAGCAAACGCAACAAAGTACTTGCGAACAAGGTATAGCTACCAGTAGGTACTATGGTTTGGCAAGTTCCTCGCGATATTTTCTTTCACCGAAAAGCCGATATGAAATATACTTCGTACTCATCCCACCGAAAAACACGACATTATAACTGGTGACCTTTACAGTCCCATGCCACGTTGCTGCGTATGGTTAGGAAGATTTGGGCTTTAGTTTTTCTCTTGCACCCGCAACTGGGGCATTACGCCATTTACACACAATCTGCATAACGTTATAACTGATTATATAATGCTGGATGCTGGTGCCGGAATGTTCAAATAGCATAACTAAGATATTGCCGAGGTCACCCACCGCTTGCTTAATTACTAATTAGAATAGGTAATGCCCATAAAGTATGTAATGGTTTGTCTTGGCAGTGTATCTTCGAGTCATATCTTTTCGTACTTTTCATTATCTTTTGCGGGCTTTGTTAAAAATGTCATATTTCAGATATGTACCTGCTTTGGCGAAAATGGATGGAAAATAGAAACATTAAATACATAAAAACGTAAAATTGCTTAAAACTGAGTAAAGGACAATTTAGACCAAACGAGCATTCACTCATTCTATCCACTCTACGAAATCAACGAATTTCGACGAATCACGTTTTGTGTAGGTAACGAACGAATTTCGTAGAGTGGGGGATAGAATGAGCGAATGCTCGTTTGGTCTAAATGGACCTTTACATTACAACGTAGAAACCATCCTTTTAATGCCATAATAATACTTGTTTCGGCATGAATTACTAGAAACCATCATTTTGCAAGCTTAAAGTATCTAGTTCAAACTAATTCCATAACCATATGTTACCCACTGTAGATTCATATCTAGACAAAGTATCACTATCACAAAACCTTTAAAAGTTACGGATTATGTCATTTCCTAAAGAATTTTGCATCAGTTACCAAGAAGATGCTGAGGTGAATCCGGATTGAAATTATTCCTTATTTCATACTTTGAAAATTAGTCATCTGTATTTTAAAACACTTTAGTACATTCTAGAACCTGAACCACAACCTAAGGGTCACGACTGCAGCTCCTGATGACATCACGCAAATGATCTTATAAGGAGTGATATCATTTATCTCGTTGTAGGCGAATAACTGAAATGCCTATTAAAATTTATAAAGGGCACCCAAGCCTGTACCTACAAATACTTAATAGCTGTGCCTATTCAATATGCGATCAAAGACACATGGCGAGATATAGTTTCCACGACATTGGTGTAAGACGACCGGCGGCGACCGAATCCATAAGTGCATTCGTTCCTAAATACAAGTCTGTAAGACATAATTTTTTCTATATTATATTCATTTATTAACAAAAATATAGTAACAAAGGACAATTTAAAAATAAATAAATAGTTATCACGCAAGCACTGATGGAGATATTAGGTACTCTAGTCAAATAGAGGAAAGATTGGGTAGGACTGCGCCATCGTTTAGGCCAAAAAAGTTAGTCTGTAAGACATATCTACGAGTATTTGGACTCGAGTGTGAAACAGTGGATCTATGTATTTAGTGCCTATACCATTCAAGAGTGGATTAAAAAAAAACAAATATGGCTGACTTTCGATAGGATTTGACGTCTCGAACACATATCGTGAAACACGTTTACTAATATATTTCTACGTTAATACCTATTAATAATTATCCATAATTTTATTTAAGAATACAATTATGTGAACTCAAGGTTTAAGTTAAAAGTTGGTAATAAAACCGAAATTGTGTTCTAAAAGTGCGTAATTATGGAATAATGTAAGCTTTTAGGTCTGTTTAATTTTTTTTTTATTTTCTGTTGACGAATGGTTTAGATATAGTTGGGGTATTATCGCTAAGTGAAAAATATTTTATTGTATTTCAAATCTTATTTCTCGTACGTTGACATGTTACCGGCTGGCATAAAAATAGCAGTCGAATTTGACATAAGTCGCACCAATAGAAATGAAACTGATGCCTATCGGATCTGATTTCAGAACTAGATTATCATATAGTATGTTGGCTGCATACTAAGATTTATATCGCATGTCAAATATGCCAATATTATATAGCCTCCAGCACTAATTCGGCAAAACGGCAAAATTAGCTGCACTACTAAATTATATTGGCTAAATTCAGTTCAAAGCTGTCAAAGAAATTTCGCTGAAATTCGCGGTGTTATGAAAAGCACTACTACTACTAAAACTTTACAGTTGTACACAACTGTAAAGTTTTGTTTGAGTACGTATTTAGGTGCATTTAGAGCAAACGAGCATTTGCTCATTCTATCCCCCACTCTACGAAATCAACGAATTTGTGTAACGAATGAATTTGGTAGAGTTGGGGATTGAATGAGCGAATGCTCGTTTGGTCTAAATCCACCTTTAGGCGTCCATGTTTGATCGCAGATCGACTAAAATCAAATTAGACCAAATTAAACCTTACGAAGCATTCATTGGCTAAATTATGAATTGAAATCTGAATCATATTGTATCTTTTATATGACATTTGGTAATTAAACGATTTATGTTTATGTTGCTCAAATTATCTCAATAAACTATGCTCGTTATTACTCGATGACGACATTGCATTAGCTTTCAATGGAGCTTATATCTAGGCACAAAGTCACATCAATAAAATGTTAATTTTCATCACACTTGCTGTCTAAGCGCGCCATTGCTTGCGCGCGTAGCGGGAGTAATAGAAAAGTGAAATTCCCTAGGGAGTAATAGAAATGTCAGTACGTCATTTAATAATATTTTGTCAAAAACTTATTTTTTGTCGGCAAGTGTGATGAAAAACATTAGTGAAGGTGGTATACAGTGTGTTTCCATGATCCGGCCTTTTTCAAAAATGGGTAATAATACGCATTACTAGCAATCGTTTTCAAGTATTAACATTTAAGAAATAATTAAATTGACCGTACAATTAATTTTATTTCCTCCGAACGATCAATGTAACGCGTGTACTGCTTAGTTGTCAAACGTTGTGAGTGGCTGCGATCTGTCATTGTCAAGTGCAAATTAACGATCCATTTTGAAGTACATTGCTTCTCAATTAACTTTTCTTAGAAAGTTAATTACTTTTAAAATTAGCATTTTGAATCGAATAATGTTCACGGTTTGGCTAGGAATCTGCATCGCATTCCTTGGTTTCGATAAAGCCAGTATCGTAGACACACACTGTATACCTTTTTCGTTCATTTATACACGCGTATGTGGTTCCTAGTGGGAATAGTCTTAGGAGGTAGGCAACGCGTAGCATTTTCATCCTGCCTGTAAATACTGTTGACCTGTGTCTGTTTTCTCCCCAATAAAGATAATAATATAAATGTGACACGAGTCTTGTGCTCATGAACCTACTAATTGTAGCTACACCAACACCGGTATCTTCTCAGTTACGTAAGAGATTTCTTAAGGGGATAAGTTCGCCTTTGTACAATTTCACTGCATATGTTTTGTCTGTTATTTTTATGATGTGTACAATATTTTGACTACTATGTTTACTACTACTAGTAGTATCATGTGCTAAACCTACAGGATATCTACCGCGAATCGCTTGCCTGGCCTATTCCGCGAAAACCAAAGTTCGTAAATTTCTGGGATTTGTCTGAGTTGTCTGGGTCACTCCAAAAAAACTCAAACGTTATGAGAGAGTGACATATGTAGAGAAATTCCTGAAATTTGCGAATTTCTAAGTTCGCGGTAGGGCCGTTGTTTACCTACCTTTCTTTCGGTGCCAGAACGACTAAACATAAGTCTGGCTTAAATATTTTTAACGATTTGGTTAAAAAAGTGCTAAATTGGTATAAATTACTTAGTCAAGTGGTTTGATAACCTGCTACAAAAGTTATAAGTTGCAGGGGGGGAGATTACGAATATCAGAAATGGGTAATTTTGCAAGGGAAATCTTGATATCATGGAAATAAGTAGGTAATGGGGATTTTTTTGTGACTTTCGACATTATATTTACCATTTTAAAAATTACCCCCCTGTATAATATTACTAATAATACATAGCTCAATCAACTTTTTATGGCTCAATAACAGACAAGAAACATTTTAATAGAAGGTGGTGTAAAATTTCAGGAATATCAACTTCTAAACAGGAAAGCTCACTGAAATAGGCGTAATAAATTCGGCAAGCAAAGGTAACGAAGTGGAAATTGAACCCGATGAACTTATTTCTTTTTATAAATATACATATTTTTTAATACGTTGTAATAATATCAGGAAATAAAATCATACAAATCCAGCGCCAGTTCTGAAAACCTCAAAATTGATTAGTTATCTAATATTATGATTAACAAAATAATTGATCAGAACACTACATTTAGTGGAATGCGCGTAGTATAATAGACAAGGAAACTACGTTACCTATTATACTTTAAACATACATAATGTACATTATGCATCAATAAAAATATAAAACTGACAATGTCACAAAATTGTACTGAGCTTATTACAATATAAATTAAAGCTAGTGAGGGATTTGAACATGAGTAAGTACCATATCGTGTTTTTATGAGTAAATACCATATCGTTAATGTCAATAACAAATAGCTATACCTACCACACTGATAGTTGTCTGAATCATCAGTAGTGATAAAATCGTGAACAACCCGTTATTGCACCAACAATAGCTTGACTCGCATATCGTGACACTCACTGAATGACAAGGACTTCAGACTTTGATTCCAATCTGTAGTTGGAAATGTTTGTGATTTGAAGTCGCAACTCATCCCATTCGAAATAGTATTTCGGATGTCATACATTAGGTACATCACATGCAAGTCAAGTAGGAAACGGGTGGATCCGCAACATACAGAAGACATCTATCGAGAAGATATACAGTGTGTAATCGATAAGTGTTTACAGGCCATAATAAGCCCTCAGATAATAATAAATCCGTAGGTCTAAAATACTTGAATATGATAGTAGGGTGGGTCACTGATGTATGAAGAAAAAAAAAGTATTTGTTTTTTACTAGTAATAGTTGTCAATAGTTCCGTAATTAGGTCGACAAAGAGTGTGCAAAATTATTTGGCCATCGGAATTAATTTTCTGCCTCCGGATCTAATTGAAAGATTTCATAGAAACTTCAGTACATTTTGTACTGACCACAGTTGATATCTATGTTTTTACTTTTTATTGCAACTTGAGCTATGTTTGAGTATTGTGTTTACCTGGAAATAGCTTTTCTATAGTTATGGAGCCAAAAGAGACGAAAAAAAAGTCGAAAATAATAACTTTTTTTTTTGAAGTTCCATAAATTTTAAGAAAATTACTAATCAAATCCGGAGGCAGAAAAACTTAAATTAAAAATATAATAAAAATAAGACTGATAATCAAATATCAAATGGCACCGTTTTGTAACTATTATCTTCAGAAAATCGAAATTTTTGAAAAATGACCCACCCTAATATGATAGTTAATTGATATGGAGCACGAGGTTAACATAAGAGAAATCAGGAATCATTTGATAACGGTGAAATGCCTCGGTTGTATTAAATACTAATAGCTTCAAACCCTTCCATACTAAATGTATGGAAGGGTTTGAAGTTATTATTTGGGATATTTCTGATTCTATTTCAAAAAAGTTATTAGTGTAATTTTACTCGTTGGCTTTCGATATCAGTTAAAAGTTTTCTGATATCTCTTATTTTTACGGAATTATGGCCTGTAGGTAAACACTTATCGATTGCACTCTGTATTTTCGAAATAACAATATTTTAACGGATTATATCGCTTATGCTAATGAATTTAAATACAGTCGCTTACAGATACATCGTAGCCACCGGAGAGTTCAGAAATATCTGAGCATGCCTTTATTGCCATAATGATCAGTGATCGGTTTTTTGGATTCCCCCGGCGGGTCTCCTATAGTAACTTGAAAAATAAACTTTGGTTATTTATATATATTTCCGTGCAATTTGCCATGTTACTGTTCCTAATATAATAATAGTATTAATTTTTTTATAGTCACACCTGTCATTTTATACACGCGAAATTCCGCGAGGGTGAATCCAAAAAACCGATCACTGATAATGATAGAGGCGTGTTCAGATATTTTTGGGCGCTCCGGACGCTACGATATATTTGATGGCGATTGTACATCTCGACGTTTGGCACACTTTACAGGGTCCGTGGTCTACGGGTGACCGAAGAAAATATTAGGACGATATTTTTATATTTTTATTACAAGAACCTTTATTACGAGTAGAAAAATTGTGTAGGTCGCGTAAACGCGGCATAACTATCACAAAAATGCACATTGGGATATTGGGTTAATGCCAATGCAATGAAATGCGTGTTAAAAAAAGTCGATTGAGCAAAATACATGCTACAGAATTACTTTCGTCGACAGCAGAGAAGATAATTTAGAAATTAACAGAAACACAAATTATGTGACAGGCACAAAAAATATAAGTATTTTGTTTACCTATTCTGTAACAAACATACTCGTCCTTATCCTGGTTTTATTATTTGTTGAAGTATTTTGGAACTTAGGTAGGTAGGTACAAAACAAAAAACAAGCTCAGTTTATTTAGCCGTATGCCTAAGATTTTTTAGTACAATATTAAAAGATATGTTGATTTAAAATACGTTAATTATTATGTTCATTGTTGACAAAAACGATTGAGATAGGGTATCCCCAAACCTATCGACGCTTTATCAGTTGTCACAGTCGATCGGTGTCGTCCGAGTTGTCTCTTTTTCGCTCTTATTGTGCAGTACTATGTTTTCATAAATGGTTTTAGCCGAATTCGCGTCGATAGATTCGGGAAGACCCGTAGACAGATGACGTGTGGTGTGCGATGTTAAATCTTAAATCCCAGGCGTCCTAGACTTCAGATATTCCACTTAATATATCTGCACGTGAGAAACACTGCGTATTTTATACAAACAGGAATGTTAGCTAAGCCATGTTGTAAACACACCATGTCCTCCAAACTCAAACGGCATCTGGCATCCATCTTGCCAACACTCGATAGCGAGGTTATGATAATCCAGACAAACTTGGGCTATTTGGAACGGCCGGCGCGCGAATTGCGTACCCAATGTACCCATAGACTTTATACATCAAAGACGGATTGTCAAGTATTCAAAAGCGGCCATGAGCTCGTCGGGTCTGTGATATAGGATTCCGTAGTTAATCACCCGTCACAAATACACGGATTTGAAGTGAAAAGAAACAGTAGGTACTTCCATTATTAGCATTAAATAAAGTAATATTTTTTTTATTTTTTTTGCTTTTTGTTTCGGCGTTGGAAAATGCTTTCTGCGACTTAATTTATAAATATTTATGATGAAAGCAAGATTGTCTTAATATCTTTACATATTTTCAGCCTACGAAGGCCTGAAGAACCTGGAGGTTCCGGATTCAAATCCCGGCGAGGGCATTACGGTGGACTATCTATATATGATAATTAAATTGATTCAGCCAAAACCTGATTTGTACAGATAGCTGGTATTTGCAGTAATAGTACGATACATTAAAAAAAAACAGTCGAATATCGCCACTTTGGTTTTGGACTCCATATACTCATTGCTTCATCGGTCAGTTCTTTGGAATGCATTTTTAAGGTATTAGAATGTTAACAATACAACACATTAATATACCTACGAGTACATAATGTTTATCGTAATTACCGACTACTTATCAACTTCAATAAAGTTCGTTCGTTTAGTCATATTAATATGATAAACAGCAATGAACCGAAGTATAATTTGCCTAACGAGTTTATGAGACATAAAACAAACTGAAGCTGCTGTAATTGGCACGTCTGCGCCAATTTAACTAATTTCAACTAGTTAACTAAAATTAATAGCTGGTTATTAAACATGGTTAAAATGTCCTTGGGAAAGATTTGGTGTAGATACTTAATACTTACAGTCCCCCGGCCGAAGT
Source organism: Thaumatotibia leucotreta (assembly GCA_025490895.1). Taxonomy (NCBI): domain Eukaryota; kingdom Metazoa; phylum Arthropoda; class Insecta; order Lepidoptera; family Tortricidae; genus Thaumatotibia; species Thaumatotibia leucotreta. Next base: position 41,253 of record JALPQI010010219.1, on the reverse strand, counting down.
CAATCAGTTATAATCTAAGCAAAAATAACTGATTGATTTAAGAGTCATAGAGATAAGAATAAAAAATGAGAAATCCTGACACCTCTCACAGTCCATACACATATTATCTAACAAAAAAAAATATGTATACCATTCTACTATGCTTTTTTTTTAAATCATAGACAATTTAGTGACACCGCACGGCTACAAAATTTGGTTGGTTGGAAAATGTGAGCTGAAATTTTAAAACTCTAGAACCAGTGGTTTGAGCTAGGCGTTGATTTAAGCCAGTCTATCAGAGCCTTTACGTTTTATAAGTACATAATTTTGTCAACCGTCTTCAAAATATGCTATGATGTCATTACTCATTTGTAATCGTCGTTCGTCAAACAATTTAACGCCACATTGTCGCTTTAAATTGTAACAAGAATAGTTTGCTGTCCAAAAATAAGACTTATTTTCATTTATTTAAGACCGCCTTATAAAGCATGTCACTTTTACGACCATAGCCGAATAAATGGAACAAATGGGACCTTGTAGAGCAAAATTGTCGTAAAGTATTCAACCGCGTACGAGGAAAACGTTTTAAGTAAAATCGTTTGACTACTTAGGTTTTTTTAAACGTCGTGGGGAAACGCTGATTGTCATGTTTCAAATAACATTTAGGTGTTACAGAATATCGTTCGAATGTTTCATAGCGCAGGTTGACAACCAAAACTCACTAATTTTTGAAGATAAGGAACAAAAAAAAGCACAATAAAAAGATGTGTAAGTCCCTACGGCAGCCAATGGGTATCATCTCGAGCTGACAGCGATAAGATGAGATGAGCCAAAGGTATTATTACCTACCTTATACAGGTACTTATTCTGAAAACGCTCCCTTTTATCCAACAGCTCCTCAGTAAGGTCCAGCGTTGTAACGTCACCGCAGTCAAGAAGAGGCAGCAAGAGGGAACGAGCAAGGGTGGTCTTCGTGTGAAACGGTAAAAAGTTCTGTAGCCGTCGAAGGTAATGAAGAGAGGTGAAGATTTTCCACTGACATACCTCACATGGGCAGACCAAGAAAGTGTTTCATCCATAATCAAGCACAAGTTTTTGACAGTAGATGAGTAAGGGATATGTGTCCCGTCGAAATAAGTATTGGGCACAACCTTAGTGCTTAATTTAGATACAAAATATTGAACTACCGATAACTGTAGCCTAGCTGCAACCTTCCAGCATGTATTTGATGTATTAAGTGTTGGGGTGGTGACAAAAATGTATTCATATTCGTACTGCAGTCACAATACGGCAAAAAAAAATTTACGCTAGCAAAGTAACAATGTTACTTTTAAAATTGTAGCTATTTAGGGAAGTGAATAATACAATTGAGATACCTTGTTATATACAAATTCCTTCTGGAGATATATTTAAAACTCAAACTTTGACGCTATTAAGTGGTGACTGTAAAGTCGCCATTAGATGCAAATGTAGATGGCGACTGTCCCTATTTTTTTTATAGATAACCCTTGGTCTGTAAGAGGAGGTTTGGTAGGTATGTACACAGTTCGGTAGTATAATTATAATTCTTCGAATACTGTTGAAAGTCACGAGAACCGAAATAAGATTCCCAGAATATCCCGAAGTGTAAATATTTTTAAAATCATTTACATACAAGAAGTGTATGCTACATTGGATGTTCTGAAAAAACATGTACATAAATATTTTCTTAAGCTTTAATTCCAGTGTTACAGGGAAGCGCTATGCTTAAAGTAGAATACACAATGTCGTTTTTTATAAACGTTCATTAAATCGGCATTAATTATAATTTGTTGTCTGTCGCTTTGAACTATATGTTTGGTAGAATCCCTTTCTACATTTTGGTCTTGTATGTTTTTATGAATAATAATGAAGCCGTGCATTTGATATAATTATAAAAAAACAATTATTAAAAACCAAACGAGATCTATATGTATGCAGACCCTGGATTAATGTTTGCAACATTTTACCGAAACAATTTGATAAATGTAGGACTTAATACTTGAAATACGATGTTAATATAAGAACGGCATAATATCTTTTACATAATGTCTTTATGTAGGTAAAAGTCCCGTTTGTCGTTAAAATATGAGTAATCTTCGTGAAAGTTTAAATCAGTGTATAAAAATCTTTGTTCCAATTTTAACGCCTCGAACGGTACGTAGGTACTAGGGACAGCAAGGGAAATTTATTTTACATTATGTTGAATGTACAGAGAATGCATAATTCCGCCAATTCGCACGTAAAACGTAGGAATGCGTTTTTAGTGAATCAATAAAAAAACATAGATCACCTTTCTTGTTAAACGCAATTTACGTTTAATTTCCCACACTACAACATGCGGTAATATTTAAAGGACATCTATTTCGTTTTACCTGTTATTATTTCCGATGGCTCACAGCACCAATGTACTTACCTGAAAATAATAAAGTAAATTAGTTGAAAAGAGACGACGTAACGTGGAGGATCCGTAAAACATAGAGATCCAGGAGCTGATGGCCGAACCCAACATCATCGGCGTAATAAAGTCACACAGACTTTGCTGGTTCGGTCACCTGCTCAGAAAGGGAGAGGATCGTGCTGCCAAGAGAGCATACGTGGGCCGACCGACTGGCCGCCGCCCGGTCGGGCGACCCAGGTACCGCTGGGAGGACACAGTGGAGGCAGATCTGCGACATTTTCAAGTCAATAGGCAAGAATTTGCGCAGGATCGAGATAGATGGCGTGCTCTCGTTTCGGAGGCCAAGATCGTCTTTGGATCCCTGAGCCAAATTAGTTAGTTGGTTAGGTACCGATAGATGTGATACCTATCACCGATAGATGTGATACCTATCACATCTATCGGGCAAAACCGTTATCAAATGTTTTGGGCATATCTTATGTACCTATGTATTATAAGCTTACATTCTAACGGCCTAGCCACGACATTGGTCTAGGGCGACTAGCGGCGAGTTGTGTTGAGTTGCGAATCCGTGAGTTGTAGCGGGATGCCGATATGGGTACTCCCTCTCGCACGTATGGTTTTTCGCTAAGCCGGTCGCCTTAGACCAATGTCGTGGCCGCGGCCATATTCTGTGCCGCGGCATAAGGCTACAACTAAACCTACAGTCAACAAAAAATGTGGTCTACCACTTTTCGACTTTATTCAGTGGTAATAAAGTCGAAAGGCGGTAGACCAATTAAGTAGATATTATTATGTACATATGTACCTAGTTGAATTTATCGCTACCTATTTTTAGGGCATACCTTCACTATCATGGTACCTCTCATTAATATTATAATCATAACCCCCTTATTAATGAAAGCCTTCTAACTTAGATAGCATGCCGATAAGTATAGTTTGTCTCTTTCGGTGTTATACAGGGTGTTCATTTCGATTCGCGATAAATTAGACAGGTTACTTGGGCCATTAATAGAAGTTGTCTGGTATATCGGCTTTTGGAAAATTCGATAAAAAATATTTTTTTTTGTTTTCATACATAATAAATGAAATGGTAACAGTATGGGGAAATCGGAAACTATAGAAGATACAAGGAAGCTGTCTTAAGAGACATTAGGTATTTTTTTGAGATAAAAATTTTGACATTTTCAAAATTTTGGTCAAGTGCGAGTTGTGCCTAAAAATTAATAATATTGATAAAAAAAATTTATGGCGCAGATCGACGTGATTTCATGCGTAGACAATTTTATTGTATGGGATTAAAAAAATCTGAACAGCAGAAGTTAGTCAAATTTAAGAAAACCATTTCTCATATTACATCCACTGTGAAGTGTCTACTACTGCAAGGTCAATATTTAAAGAAATATTACTTACACTTTTCGAACACGACATTTGAATTTGGAACGTTTTATTTAAGTTCAAAAGGACTTTAATAAGTTACATGTCGCGAGCTCAAAAAAAAAAATAATGAAAATATCCAACGAAATTCTAAATACGAATAGATAGGTACTCAATGGTCATTCCAAATTTTAAGTTTTTTTTCTTTATGACCCCGCGACATGTAACTTATTAAAATCCTTTTGAACTTAAATAAAACGTTCCAAATTCAAATGTCATGTTCGAAAAGTGTAAGTAATGCTTTTTTAAATTGCAGCAACTACCTTGCAGTAGTAGACACTTCACAGTGGATGTAGGTAACATGAGAAATGGTTTTCTTAAATTTGACTAACTTCTGCTGTTCAGATTTTTTTCATCCAATACAATAAAATTGTCTACGCATGAAATCACGTCGATCTGCGTCAAAACAATTTTTTTATCAATATTATTAATTTATAGGTACAACTCGCACTTGACCAAAATTTTGAAAATGCCAAAATTGTTATCTCAAAAAAATACCTAATGTCTCCTAAGACAGCTTCCTTGTATCTTCTATAGTTTCCGATTTCCCCATACTGTCCCACTTAAAAAAACACTCTGTATACGTATTAATAAGACCAAAAGGGACACACAATTAAATATTTATCGGTTTGCTAAGTTACGAGTAAGACTACAACTAAGCTGCTCCACCTTTTCGTTTCCTTATTTGCAAAAACAATCACCAAGGGTCATACTTCTCATAGCTATAATTATTTTTTATTTAAAACCGATTTGATAGATCACCGTATAGGTCAAATCGTTACGGTAATCTGCAACGATTTGTCATACACATGACCGATAAATCTGTGCAAATTAACAGCCAATCGTACCTACCTAGATAATTGTTATACACCGTGTTTTTATTGATTTCCGTTAAATTAAAGGGAAGCTTTATTATTTAGGTCAAAAATAATATTTTTCTAAGAAACTAGTGTATTAAATCTTACTGTTATTGAGTTATTAAAAAAATAAGTTTAATGACAAAACAAGTGTTTTGCAACCTTTATAACATCTTAATGTTTAGTGATCGTTATCAACGTGCGCTATTGGTGGCAAAGTATGGTTGACAGAAAAAACAAATACGTAGGTGTTTTATCAATTATAAATATTTCACAACTTACGGCTATATTATTACAATAATTAATTACCTACATATCTTTTAATCACGTGTTCAAATTACACTGATCAAACGACTAAAATTTATTCAACAGATTCTGCTGTCAAACGTCCACGTCAAATTGAAAAATCCATTATATAACACTGATCTTACTCCAATTGAATTAGTTACTTGGATATTCATTTTGATAAAAATAATAACTTCACAAGATGACATTTAAAGTAGGTACACATAAGTGACATAAATTAATGTCATTCGTTTTTTTTGTAAGTAGGGTGAAGTTTGTATGATGTATCCGTAGGTATCCTAAGGTTAGTATTAAATTAATTTTTTTTCAGAGTAATAGAACAAAAATAAAATTTTCAAACTTGTTAGTTTTTCTGTCAACCATAGCCATTGCCACGGAAAGTGCACGCTGATAACGATCACTATGTTACTTATTTTGACGTGTGCCGTAAGTCACCTGAGATCTTATTCTTCAGATTCTCTCACAATTGCCATTATAATTATTATGTACGAAAGCGAAAAAAAAATACGAAATTAACTAAAGATATACCAGGCAACTTCTATTAATGTCCCAAGTAACCTGTCCAATTTAACGGAAATCAATAAAAACACGGTGTATACATTATACATAATATATAAGGCGAAAAATTACCCTCGCATTTCAGTTTTTACTTCCAGGCTACCTAGAAAATAACAAAGTCGAAATTTATAGTTTGAAACGAAACGAACACATTAACTAAAAGTTAGCTAGCTAGAGAACCCACTTCAAGCGAAGCGTGGTTAGGGAGAAGCCAAAACGAAAAAAAAAACCTCAACCGATAGCGAACCACGTGCCAGCCAAGTTTGTCAAGAAAAAAGTCGAAGTAAGTATCAGGGGTAATATGATTTATCCGTCATTTTCAAATAATTATGATGTACATTTTCCATAGTCTAACTTAGTGACCTGACCCTGTTCCGGGTTCAAATTCTGGTTAGGGTAGAAATTTATTATTAAATAAATATCTTGGAACATCTTACACAAATCGAGCTAGTCCCACGTCACAAGCTCACTTAAAGCTTGTGACGTGGGTACCAGGCGACGATATATATGTATAATAGATAGATACATATATATATATATCATCAGCCTATGATAGTCCACTGCTGGACGTAGGCCTCTCCTATTAACTATGCGTATAGACCTATAGACGCATTAGGAGGTAAATGCCCATAATCGCCACGCTGGGCAAGTGGATTGGCGATCGCAGTAATGTGTCCACTATGATGACGCTGCTGCCCATAATCAATCTTTTATCAAATATTGGTAAGTGACACTTCAATCCCTTAGTCGACTCTTACGACACCCACAGGAGTTGGGGTGGTGACAAATGTATTCTTACTGCCGTCACCACACGGCGGATAGATACATACAGATACTTAGATACATATACAACCATGACCGAGGAACAAATATTTAAATAAATACACAAATAATGCCCTCGCCGGGATTCGAACCCAAAACCTCTAGCTTCGTAGGCAGGGTCGCTACCCACTAGGCTACGGAGGCTGACAAAAATAATTTAATAAATTAGTGGTTATCTTTATCTTAAACGGTCCAACCGAATCACTATTATCGGTAGTCGGTAGGTAAACAATTTAGTTAATCCTAGACTTTGCAAAATTCACTAAGTAGTAAATCCTTCGCGGCTTATCTTTCCTACAGGATTACTCATTCAATAGAAACTGACGTAATACGATGTTTACTGCTGTCCGTTACGTCATGCGAACTTCGCTCGACTGGACTGAGATAAATAGGGTAAAGTAGTTTTGACAACTACAAAATGACACATCCAGAGGTCAACTTCCGTTCTGTGTAAAACATTGCACCGAATGAACATGTGAGTACATACTCGACTCTTATGACGCAACTATGCATTTGTTTTTAAAAGTGTGTAACCAGATTATTCATGAATGCATGACTTCTGTGGCCAGGGGTCTATTTCTCGTAAGTTTGTAACTTGTAATACAAGCGAAAATCCTTATCTAATTAATAGTGTAAAAAAATCGACTTCAACCGATTTCTCCAAGATCCCCGTTTTGTTTCCATCATTGGTTTCCTCAAATCCTACTTTCTGAATGCAAATTCTTGTAAATGAATGAAAATTACCTATAATATTTGAAGAGATCTCTCGAGTTCTTCAAAAATTAATTTTAAAATCGGTTCACGATTCTCGGAGATATCAGCTAACATCATACAACAAAAAAAATCTGTCGAATTGAGAACCTCCTTCTTTTTTTGAAGTCTGTTAAAAAGAGACTTCCACTTGTATTACAAGTAACAAGCGTTCGAGAAACGGGCCTCAGGCTGACCGTACTTAGTACGGTCGTTATTAGCATTTGGAGCCTGATTATACCTGCTATAATATACAGTGGGAACGAGTAAGCTGCGAGATTTTAATGTTTAATCACACAGTAACGGTGACTAGGGTTGTAAAGTTGTAAGGCCTGAATAGCCGTGTGGTGACGGCAGTAAGAATACATTTGTCACCACGCCAACTCCTCCTGCGGGTGTCGTAAGAGTACTAGTTAAGGGATTGAACTGTCACTGACCATTATTTGATAAAAGATTGATGATGGGCAGCAGCGTCGTCATAATGCGTCTATACGAATAAGTCAATAGGAGAGGCCTACGTCCAGCAGTGGGCTATCATAGGCTGATGATGTGAAAACCTGAAAATACTTCTGACTCCCTGTGATCTCAAATAAAACAATATGCAAAAACTGTATGATAAAGAACTCAAATTCGCCTCATAATCAGAGACCAAACAATTTTATCACACCTTTCATAAATTGGTAAATAAGAATTTCTGGTTGCCTGATTCAGAATATAATAAATATAAATCTTTTCCATCGTATTCTGATTTAGTAAAAGTGTATAGGTATAACAAAAAAAATGTTTTTGTTTAAAAGCATAGTTTTTCAGTAATGTTCAGTAAACCAACGAACAAAATGAAAGGAACCATCACCACCACTGTTGTGTTACACTCTTGTATTTCGCTGGTGGTAGGACCTCGTGCAGGGTCCACCCGGATAGCTACCACCGTCTTACCCGTTAACATGCCGCGAAATAGCAGTGTTTGCACTGCTGCGATTCGGTTTGGGGGTAAGATAGCCGGTGAAATTACTGGCATAGATATAGGCAATCCATCTAAGTCCTCAGGGTAGGCAGCGCATAGGCGATTTTCTGATCGCTATGTCCATGGGCCTCAGTTCCTGCTTTCCATCAGGTAGGCTTAGAGCTCAGTTGTCTACCTTCGACACAAAAAAATCCTCTGTGGAACATACTTACAGTCGATTACGTGAATATTTAGATATATATTTAGTAGTTATATTCGTGGTTGTGTTGTGACCGATGCACCCTGAATGAAAATTGTAAGACATACATTACAGACTTATTGGTCTGGCCAGCTAACTGTAACCTGAGACGTTACCTAAAATAGAGCGTCTGATATTGATCTAGCTCTCAGCTACGGTCTAGTGTGTACATAACACAGTTATCTCTGTAGGCATACTCTCCAAGTTATCTGACAGTGTTCTTGAAGATCGCACTTATGTGCTCCGCACCACTTGTGGAAGATCTCTCGAGCAATTGTAGCATCTAGCAAACAGGATTTTATCTACGAGTAGATGTATTAAAAGGTTGTCTGTGAAAACCTTTTGTAAATATAGTTGCCGATTTCTAAAAATGAACTTTTTACTGTTATAGATTAATCCTTATTAATATGAGGATAAGACTCACAATTTTTCCGATAGTCTTAATGTCATATATAAGGCTGTATATAAGGCTCAGTTATATAAGACTTTTATGATCATTAATGAATGGCCGACGGCGGGAAGGCTGTGTTGACGTGATTGTGGTGCAAGGAGTACCTAGATATCGGTGCTGATTACGAAGTCCAGGTGTTAATAGTGGTAAATAGATACGGATACTAATACAGCTCTATTTTACAGATTCGTGAAAATATTTCCCGATCGGGTACAATTTAGTTCGTAGGTGTAATGTGTACAAAACAACGTTATATTTTTACAAAATTTCAACACAGAACTGCCAATGACAGCGCCCCAGGCGACCATAACAAAAGTGTATAATCTGATAAAAGTTGAACGCATCCATTCCATTTGTCTCGGAGTCATGGTCACATAGGTGGTCACACGTTACTATAGTCTGCAGGGTGTACATAACATAGTTCTTATCGGCAATTTCTCGGACCGCATCTAGTTAGATGCAATCAAGTAAATACTCGATATCACTCGTAGGAGATCTCACACATTACAATAGACGCGCTAGGAGTCAAATGCCCGAATCGCTGGGTTAATGGCGGCATGATGATGCTGCTGCCCATCGTGCCGCGGCCGCTTCAGGACACTATCGCGAGTCCGGACTTCTGGCTGGGGCAACCTACTGAACCCTACGCCAGTTCCAGGACAACCTGCCAAACCCTACGCCGGTTCAGACGCAACAGAGCACGCTGTTGTGTCGCCAAAATCTAAAAGGAATTATTGTTTTTTTTTATTTATATATGTGTATCTGTATCTTATTTTTTCAATTCTTTAATTTTAATTTCATGACGCATTGGTGTACCTAATACTGTAATGTCGTGTATACCTTTGTTTTAATAAATAAATCATTAATCTTCAATATATGAATGGCCAAAGGCACTTCGATCCCTTAGTCTCTTACGACAAGCACGAGAACAGTCAGGGCGGGTGGTGACAAATTAATAAAATTTTTACTGCCGTCGTCACTTCACGCCCAACAAGTTACTTAGATTTGCGATGTGATCTATAAAAAGACTTAAATGCAAAGTCTTCTGCCGCGATATATGACCCTTTGAAATTATTGGGATCACGTTCCTCAGAATGATGGGCGTAAATCGCTCAATTGAATGTAATGTAACAGTTAACTTAGTTTTATTGCTGCTTGATTTGCTACTAATGCAACTATGTAAAACAAAGTATTTAACCGAGACTATTGAGACGACTATAAATAATTACATCATTTTATAAGTTCGACAGTTACAACATACAAGCAAGTTAATCTAGTAATTTAAAAGCTATAAAATTGCGTCTATTATGCCAGTTACAGCTATAATATGATATTTTTATTATATTTAACATTTTAATTAGTAGTTGTTTCCTTAATCAGTGACGTCGATCATTAATATTTAAAAATAGGAAACTAATAAATTGACAATAAAAAAAAAATGTGCATGACATCGCGGTCTACTAATGCGATGTTATATTGTTGTTTTCTCATTGTTGAGTCCTGCGTATGTGTGCTTATATGCGTGTATCCTTCTTTCTTTCTTTCTATAGGTATAATATAGTATTTACTCATACAAAACGAGCCTCATACATCGTGACACATTTGTCAAAAGTAAGTTATAGGTATTTAACCGTCATTATCTAATGAGGATTTGGCCAACCGTCTGTGTACCGCGGCCGAGTGTTTGGCAGAAGGACGCATGGGTAATGAGGTAAACATTAAACAATGACGAATTTGGGCGTCGCCCGAATGGGACTTGAGTAAACTCGCTGAACATGGGTTTGGTAGATTCTGTTGGAATAATATGTAATTTATACCATGTCAAAATTGTGTAATACACTCAACCAATTGAAACTGTATGATACTCTTAAAACAATGTCGAAATCATAAATTAGTAAAGAGTTTATACAATCAGGCATATTTATCCCTTAAATTCAAACAATATTCCACATTTTGTTTCTAAGTTGTCTTGTGTGCTATTAAAACACGACGCCTTCGGTTGTTTGATACGTTCCAGTCTAAAATTTATATTAAATGGAATACAGCTTATGCCATAAAACTTCTAAGTGGCATCGGGCCATGGTATTTGAAATGGAGTATACCTTCTGAGTCTTACAGATATACCTACTCTAAACAGAGGGTATTTTTTTTGTAAACAGCCCGCAATGTTTCCACTATATTTAGGTACATATGCTGTTCTGTAATGTGTGCTTTATCTGAATAAAATGTATTCTATTCTATTCAATGTTTCTGAACGGTTTTATTCTCTATTTTACAAACAAAATAAACTCGAGTAAGATGACATAATTTTTAAGATGATTCCGCAAAGACGACATTCTGTCTGTCCTCGTTGAGGAAACCATTTCACCATACCTCCTGCCACGACGCATTTGTATACAGGTTGTTTTTCTTCATATACAATAAATATAAGGGAAGCTTATTTAGGTCAAATATAATTAATTTCTCTAAGAAACTAGTGTAAAATATGAATACTCTTACTGTTATTGAGTTATTAAAAAAATAAGTTTAATGACTGAACAAGTGTATTGCAACCTTTATTACATTCTAATGTTACTTATTTGTGTGCCGTCTGTCACCTGAGATTAACTTTTATTTTATTCTTAAGGTTCCCTCACAATTACCATTTCATTTATTATGTATGAAAACAAAAATAAATATTTTATCGACTTTTCCAAAAGCCGTTATAGTTACCAGACAACTTCTATTAATAACCCAAGTAACCTGTCTAATTTAACGCAAATCGAAACGAACATCCTGTATACAGTTTGAAATCTAGGTTACATGTGGATCAAGAGGGAACTGGGTAGGTACTAGGGATGATGACTAGGGGTGCTAGTTGCTAGTACCCAGTTCACTCTTGCCCCACGACCCAGCTGTCAGTAAAATATACAGGGGTATATTTTACTTTACCAGGGCGTACCAAACCCAGGGCAGTAATCAAATGTGTCGACGAAACAGGTTAATATTAATTCCTTTAGACCCAATTACTCTCGGATATGTCGTATTTAGTTAATGTTTTAGTGCATTTAATGATTAATGACTTATTCTTCGCCTCAATACTCATTAGTGGTTTAAACTGGGCATCAAATAATGACTTTTTCTGTGTTTTATGTATATCCACGCTTAAATTAAATTACTTAAAGATAGATGATTCAAATGTTTTTAAACATGATTCATTTTTGTAGTTTTGTTGATTCTATCGACAGAATTATGTTATCAGTTAAATCTGAAGCATACTCAATAATAATATTATTGAGTATTCTTCAGATGTGTATGTAGGTCTCTGTATAACCTAAGCGTGGCAAATGACGATAAAAACAAATTAATTGTTTGTAATCTTATTCATATTAAGGGGTGTACAATATTAAAGTATGTGATATACTTGCGACGTGAGCATAATATTATAAAAAACTTATTCCCTTCTTTTACAGATATAGCAAATTTTTGAATTTAGTTCAACAAAATACGGCTCTTTTCTTTTTATTCCCCATAAATTGTTGTTATCTTTTTAAGTGAGTGAGGTGACATTTGTGCAGTTTTATGGATGAATACGGCCTAATACGTTCGTCAGCAATCAGTACAATGAAATGGAAAAAAATCTGTAAACGTCAATGTCACTCGTGTCATTCATTAATTTATTTTTCTATTTCATTGTACATGTTGCGGACGAAAGCATTGCCCTCTGTTCATCCATAAAACTGCACAAATGTCATCTCACTCACTTAAAAAAAGATTGTTAACAAATTATAGGACATAAAAATATAAAAAAACCGCATTTTCTTGAACCTTAAGACGACGGCTATCAGGGAAAAATATAATATTCATACCTTCAGAAAACTTTACATAGCCAATTAATAATAAGACATAGGACACTAAAGCTTCGTAAGCGTTGTCTTCTTTGATAATTCCATATGGTTAACTATAAATTACATGGACACTACAAAGGTTAACAGTCCTTCTGATCAACTATCTATTACCACCCTGTATAATATGCACAAGCGAATCTTGTGTGCGCATTTTACCTAACAATCTGTAACCGAACTTCAACAAACCAAACAAAACTTTTTCATCACACTTGCTGTCTAAGCGCGCCATTGCTTGCGCGCGCAGCGGGAGTAATAGAAAAGTGAAATTCCCTAGGGAGTAATAGAAATGTCAGTACGTCATTTAATAATATTATGTCTTAAAACTTATTTTTTTGTCGGCAAGTGTGATGTGATACTATTTATGACTAAATGCCAATATTTTTTTGCTTTCAGATTACGCTTGTTTTTTGGACTATTGTTAAGACTTCTCATACCAAACATTTTTTTTGTCTTTATTACAACGGCATAAGGTTCAAAACTGTGAATATATTACATATTAACTCCGAACAATCTACAGGGAAATAAATTAGCGAGGCGGCGCTTGAATACGTAAGTGACGTAACCAGTCATGGTCACGGTCAGAAGGCCTATCTCGGACTACTTTACCCTCTCATACTTACGTAAGTATTTACAAGTGTGACAGAGAGGCAGCACGTGGAACGTAGTTTGCGGTAGACCGGCAGGTTCTTAGAGACGTAGATTTCTTGTCTTTAAACTCTGTTCACGTTACCATGCGACCCAGAAGTCTTAGGACGACCGTCATCCGAATGTTATTCTTGGAGCTCCTGATTTGTGCAGTATCTTGAACTACTTAACTATGCCATAAGTACTTGTATTTTGGTGCAGCCCATAAAAAATACATAAGATTAACTGAGCGCCTAGTGTGCAGTCTGTGAACGATTTTGAAACCATATCTCTTCATCTGTACATCTTAGGCACCTATTGGATTGGACATTGCGCGTTTAGCTCTAAATTATTTTTGAGGCCTGCATATTGACTGTCACTTTGTACAAATATATGCATATAGTGCACGTATAAATACACTACCTATGGTTTGGTTTCTATGGTTTGTTTTGATAATAGCACATATAACTGTTCTACACAACTATTTGCATATCTTATATTATTGATAGCATAATAAATATTATACATATATGTTACTTACGTCTGAAGCATTCGACCCCATAGGTACTTTACCTAAATGGGATTTAGAAATGTGTAAATTATGTACGGCGTGTAAACGAATAGGTGTGTGCGTAAACGTTTAAAAACCACACTTTGCTTTGATACAATTTTTGCATTTATTCACCGCCGTTCATAAATTAAACGCTTTGGGGTATACCACATTGAGTCACCATAGTGCGTAGGACTCGTATATGGATGCGTAGCGTAGCTATAGTATTAACTATATAAATACCGACTGCGTCTGGGCACATTAATGCCACGGTCGCTTGCGCATGCCTGAGCCAGTGTAGATCGGCGCGCGCGGCGGAACACACGCAGTGCAGTGATAACCAACATTCGGTGTACCTGTTTAGTGACGACATAACCTTCGAAATCGTATTTGTTTACGCCGGCTGAATTAAAAAAAGGTTGGTGCTATTTAAAACTACACCCGGGAATGACGTTTGTGAAAGTGAATTGGAACGCGCGTTATACTGCTATTAACTAATGACGATAATAATAAGGAAAATAACAGCAGTCGGACTAGCTTTTTTATATGAATGATGTTGATTTTCAAGTTTCTGAAGAAACACCACTGACGCTGTTTTTGATTATTTGTAAACAATTCAAAGATTCAATATTCAATGTAACCTAAAATCATCCAATGTTTGTAAGATCCAACAAAAACAACGCTACCTATGTCGTATACAGGTTATTTCGATTTTATACCGCACCTAATCAGACATCCTTCCTTTTCAGATGAAGACTTTAACAGCATTGTTTACCGTCGCACTGTGCCTGGCGGTCATCGACCTCAGCTCCGCGGAAAGCGATCACGATCACCACAAACAAATCCGCCACAGGCCAAAGAGACAGTACATAACCGACTACGGATACCACCCTTCATGGTACCGGCCGCATTATCCCGAGGACAGACGCGATGACAGGAGCCAGCAGGAGTTACTGCCGCATATCTATAGGTTACTAGAAGAGATTTCTGATTTAGTCCGCCGCCCCCCTCCGCCCCCACCTCAGCCGATCTACATCCCTTACCCTGTTCATTATCCGTGCAAACGATGCAAATGTCCCACGCTGCAATCGCCGAACGTTACAAGCAGGTTCCCGGAGATGGAGGATACGAACCAGAACTGGGGGTACGATGACAGCGACGAGCCTGAAGACGACTTCGCCAACCAGAGGCCGATCAACTTCGACATCATCCCGCCGTCGGTGTCGACCTCGAGGCCAGCGCCCAGCGTAGAACATGGCAGCAGTCAGGCTTCGGTAAGTGACAAGCCTATTGCCTGCCACATTGATGCAAATCCACGTGCGGTGACGACGTGCTAGTGAGACACGCATGTATCACTGTCTCGCTCACACACCATTGCTGCATGCAAAAGCGGAGCCAGTGTGACGAGTGCCTAAGCAGATGTGGGGCAGGATACTATGCAAGGCATACTTATAACATTGGCCTAAGGCGACTGGCGGCGAGTGAATCCACAGGTTAGAGCGAGATGCCAATGTCGGAAATCCCTCTCGCACGTATGGTTTTCCGCTCCGCCGGTGGCCTTAGACCAATGCCGTGGCCAAGCCATGTCGATATCTAGCTGCACAGTAACCTTTCCGTTATCTGCTTCGGCACTCATCACTATGGCTTTTGCATGTAGCAGTGGCATGTGAGGGAGACAATGATAGTTTGCGTGTCTCAGTAGCACGTCGTCACTGTATGCGGATTTGCGTCAATGTGACGTCTACTTAAACAGATATCTCTTTTACTCAGAGGGATCAGGGTGCGTAGCCAAGATGCCA
Organism: Thaumatotibia leucotreta; assembly: GCA_025490895.1. Lineage (NCBI taxonomy): Eukaryota > Metazoa > Arthropoda > Insecta > Lepidoptera > Tortricidae > Thaumatotibia > Thaumatotibia leucotreta. The sequence goes on along the minus strand of JALPQI010010219.1, from coordinate 25,612 downwards.
ATCGTTAACGCTCAATCATGAACGAAATGTAACTGTCTTCGTCGCACTAATAAGAAAGAGTGATAGCGATTGGCAACTTGGCTATGCACTCGATCAGGAATGCTATCGCGTACGGCGATCGACCTGTGTCCTCCCAGTCACACTTACGTATGAATTTGCAAATGCAGTAGAAAGGGAACACTTCGATTGCGGTTCGCGGTATGTTTTCAGGTGTCTCTGTAGCTGACTGCACATTCTGCACAATGTCATATCACTATCAGCACTTAACATTGCCCATTATTGCGAAGAATCAAGATACATTGACCTTGCTTTAAACTGTCAACATAGATAATTTCCGTAAACCTTAAATGGGTTATCAGTGTAGGTGTGCCTATAGGTACCATGGAGTTATATAACAAAATGACCTTGATAAATACCCAACGTACTTATTTCGTCCAAACAACGTATTAACTACTTTAACGAGAAAAGCTATTTTAATTCTTCTTGGGAATACGAACTGCGGTATCGATCTCAACTCGATGAGTTAAAATTTTTTAGGGAGTGTAATTAGGCTTTCGAAAAAAATTTGTTTTATTTTTTATTTTTGTGGAACAACTGATATTTTTTTTATACAGAATAACAACTACAAAAAGTCAAATAAGGACAAAGTGACACCTGTTCACATTTATACTGCGTTAAAAGAGCACAGATATTAATTAAGTATAAACAGAAGTAATTGAAATTAATATCAAGTAATTAAAATCCATCAAAAACGCGTTAACATATTAGAATAATGACCGATATCAAGACACGATGTTTTGCCACTTTACAAAATACCTTCAACGCGTTTTTATTCTTTTCGCTTTCTGATTTCTTCATTGCTTGGATGATGGTCCATCAGTATCGATCTTAAAATCATGCACCGGAACGTAATTGACATTAATACTTATACATATAACATACATCGATTTGTCATGTAGGTAATTGGTGCCAAATAGGTATAAAATAGAAATAGCTATTTTCACACTTTCTACTTGAATAATGAATATTGTTGTTGAGAATAGTAATAATCGAAAAAAAGCACTTGAGTTGAGGTTTCTTTTTTCTGGGTATCTTTTGTATGGTTAGTATGTAGATGTAGTCGCAAATATTCTCTCTATGCTTTTGTAACCTAGAACAATAAAATTAATACTTTTACCTACTAGTATTTATGAGCATTTCCTTGTTTGAGTAAGATGTCTTATCTCGATCTAATCTAGAATATGTTGAGAAAATGATTCATAATCAAACATAATTATTGGTAGTATGAACGTAAATACAGTAATTGAGTAATGTAATACAGTAATATGCATGTGAGCTCAATAAACTAACGAGAACGCAGTTTCTTATCGCGAATAATGATGTTACGGCTGAAGATGCGGGTGTTTGTGATACTGCTCTGAGGATATAGGGCTAATAATTAATTTATTTTTATATGGAGCTAATTTAAACCTCTTGATTTTTAATTTATTTAATTCGGTTTTTAAGTTTACATATTAGAAATACTTCGGTTTTTAAGTTTATGTACATCAATAACAAATATCAATGGACAAGGGGGTTACCATGGTCTTTTAAATGCGATTCAGTTTAGGTTCGGCTCGTCAGTTTTTAGCAGTTATTCTATAGAACTGACACGTTGCGATTCAGAATAGCTCCTAAACAGAATCGCATTGAAAGATCTTGGTAGCTCCCTAAGTATTGCCAAACATAGTGATAGCGTTTTCCAGTTTCTACAACGATTGTCTTTTTTTAGGTAAACCAACAGCAAGGCCGGGTGCCGTCAAGCTCCAGCACTCACCGGCCAAAGCGCTGCGACGCCATCGTGCTCTCCTGCTGCGACCCCTCGCAGACGAGGCAGCAGCAGCGCGCCTGCTTCCTCTCAGGAAACTGCGCGGCGTACTTCGACAAACGGGACGTCTGCTCCAAGCAGGCCATCCAGGAAGTTCTGGACCTGTTCGCGTCCACATACGCGCCGAATCCTTGAGAACTGTGCTGGGGAAACTTCGTAGTCATGATCAGTATTTATTTGGTGTTACATGTTGGTGCTGTACCGTAAGATGTGTCGTTGCGAGATCTTGATTGCTGTCTGGATCATTGTCGATTGGCAAGCTATTCTCTGCTGGTATAGTATTTGTTTTTAAATCATGCTATATTGTATACGTTAATTGAATTTCTTCAACCGAAGTTTTCAATTTAGTTGAATCTTGAACGAACTTGAAATATCTAAGTATGTTTAAAGAAATACGATGATCGCGACATTAAAAAATAACGCAGTCATTAGATATAGAAGTAATGAAGTTCATTGTAATTCAAGTGAATTACATGTTATTCAAACAAAGCTGTATTTTCCGATAGTTTTAAATGTCTTGGCATATAAATAGTAAGACATTTTATGACCAGCATTGTTTATTTCGTTTTCGTCGTTATACAGATTGACAGCTTTATTCTGTTGAGCCAAAGTAGCTTTTAGCACAATTTTAAGCAATGTAAAGGATATTTTAAGCTTATTATTATTCTTTATACGCTTGTGAAGGTCAGGTTTAAAATGTTGAAGGTGTTCATCTTATGAGGGTGTCCGGTTTTTGAGTTTCCTCGCTGAAACCCGTCTTACCTTAAATATACCCCTACGGGATGCATCTTCAGTCTCGATGCCATAATAAACTAGTTCCTTGTACTGTATTTATATAAAACAATGCATTTTTATGCTATAAGCGTATGATATTATATTGTACCTTAGTTGATGAAGTAAATATGTGGGTCGATAAAACAAAACATAATTAAGGACTTTAATGAATACAAAATATCATCCTTTTGCGTAACAAAGTTACCTAAATTGTTTGTAGTATAATGGAAACGATCGATATTTTTGTTCTTCATTAGACCTTAATTACGTACAATATTTTTGAGAACGACCCTTGTGAGGAGCGCAGCACTGGTACACAGCACTTCTACAGTTTTTGCAGCTGATGTTAATAACATTTGACTAAATCATTTGGAAGGGGAACATTTTGTTGCGTTTCCTTGTTTTTTGTGTAAGTTACTGTAGGAAAACTTCTCAATAACTAACCACTTAAGGAAACATCAAGTATAATATGTAGGTATAAACATACACTATATAGTGCTCGGTCGCTATGAAATCCATCCTGACGCCTATTATTTGAATAGATTTTGTGTCTGAAACTGAGATTGTTGACAGATACATTGAACTGACAGCTGTCAGGATTGACTTTATAGCGGCTAAGTGCTGTAGGTAGTTACTGTTATTACTAGCCAGTTGTTGTTTGGCGTTATTTTGTGCAATTCGATTGTTTTTAAGTGTTAATTCATTGAGAAGTGACTACATATTTTATCCTGGCTATTGGCAACTATCACTTTGTGACGTGTCTGTGAATGCTTGTTTCTGAGGTTTGTAAAATTATGCTCTTGTGCAAACTGTTAACAATGCAATCTTTTATTTAAGTTTAATATATGTAGTAATTACTAATTTTGTCTTTTTTTCATTCTGCGAGGTTAATACTTTTAATGCAATAGCAAAAACTTAATATTCGCCGTCGTCGCCGTCATATTTTTTGCCAAAGTTTGACGTCACTTATTCAACCAAGATCTATAACCACCTGCACATAGAATATGTATAAAATGATCTTATAATTGGTCATAATACTCTGTGAGTCAATATTTTTTGCACTTTATGTGCATATCTCTTTGAGCTTGATTGCACGTGCACAAGTGTACAAAAGTGCCATGACACCTAATTATAAGTGACAATAAATAGAATCGCACATAATCAGAAAAAGTATGTTCTTAGTGCAGAAAAATTGTCAGCGCAAGCGAAGGGTGCTTCAAAAGAATGGATAATATAAAACCAGAGTGCGATCTAATAGACAGTAAACAGCGTGCTACAATTTTCGAATATGCACCTTAATATCATGGCAATAGAGCCACTGAATCAAGTTTAGATATTTGCGAGAAGCTTATTGCTCTCTTTGATATATCAGATGGCGATGCTGCAAAGAAAAAATAAAACGATAACGTTCAATAACGATCGAGGGCAAAAGCCGAGATCATTGGTCTACAAGCTCGCTACCTACATCTACATACTATTGTGATGTTCGGGAGAATATATCGTAAAAAATAAATAACAATACACGGTGTTAAGCGAGCATTGCGAAAGATTTTAACTATGCATTCTAGATATCAAAATAAACAAAATATATTATGAGACCTAGTGTCAATTCCACAAAAAAAAAAAAAACTTTTTTTTAGGCCGATTTGAATACTTTTTAACATTTCCAGTACTTTTTATCATATCAACAATTTGTTTAAATTATTTATTTCAATTGTTTTTTTTAGGCAGAGGTTATTTCGTCAAGTCTATTCGTATGTTTTGATTGTCAGGCAAAAGGTGTGGTAATATTAGAACACACTGTGGTAGCATTGTAATCCAAAAGAAGTTAAATGACGAGTTACGTCGAAAAACTTATTTCGAAAAAAGGTTGATTATCTCTGAAACCAAGCCGAATTCCGGAAATTTTATATAACATTAAAGACTCTAATAAATAATATGGCCAGGAATCCAGCATTAAAATCTTTCGGAATGCTGACGTAACACCGTGTATGTATCATCTTTTTTCATAGTTATTAAATAAGGTTACGGATTTTACAAGGTTATGTAGAGAAAAAATCGTTCGTGTTGCCAAAATCAAATACATATTAAGACAACTAAGTGACATACATATTTTCGGTACATAATATTTTTTTACTGTCAACAAAAATAGTTTTAGGCATACGAGTAGGTTGTTTTATGATTAAACTGAACTGTAGGTATACATATAGGATCTCTGCGGGGCAGTTTGTGTTTCAAAATAAACTTCAATTTCATATGACGATGAATCTGAATCTCGGGTCAAAACTCTCTTGAACCGTCACTGGCAATGACTGGCAACTGTCGATAACAATAAAAGTGCAAAAACGAAATTGTACAGCGTATGGCGGTCACGGTCCCGCAATTCGTATTACCGGCCGTTCCCTGTTATTTAGTAGAAAAAGGACATAAAAGTCACAGAATTCTCCACAGTGGTATCTCGTTTCACTTTGGTATTGTAGTTATATGAACCGGAAGCCGTTATAAGTATAAATATACATCTGTTCAGTCCCCAAAATTAACGGCTCCCTGTGGCTGTATGTGAAATCAGATAAAAACATTTTGTATAATCAAAAGGAAACTCTGCAATATTGATCTCAAATCTTAAGTATCGCAACTAATTACATGTTATATTTGTCAGTAGGTAGCGGAAATATAGTGCGTACTTAACTGCGCTGTATTTATGTCTGTTGTATGTTGAACATCAAAATGATACATCGGACAAATTTTAAATTTATTATTAAACACCATAAAAGAACATACATTTTAAGTCACAAACAATACATAAAGTTCTAGTCAAATAACCCGCCCCGTGTCATCCCTGGCGCAAAAGTGCCCATCACGCTCGCGGCATTGCCACGCTGAATCGCAATTGACAATTTTTGCACCAAGAATACTGTCCCCGAGCGACTGTCAAGATCTCCCTTTCATAAACCTAAGGATTCTTTGCGCTACTGCATACTATAGCTGGTTAGATAAGATGGGGTGAGTTTAGACAAAAAAACATTATCTCAATTAAAAATAATCTCAACAATCAAAAATATTTAATAATTTTTATCTGATCGTGGGTGTTAAAAGCGTCATCGAAGAGATTGAAGTGCCTCCGACAATTTTCTTGAAGATTGATGATGACCAGCATACTGAAATCGCCAATCCGCTTATCCAGTTTGGTGATTTTGGACATTACCTACTAATAAAACTATTTGCAAATATACTTTTTATTTTTCCCCAGTAGTCACACTACTTAATACTATATAAATTATAAATATTAGATGTCATATACCAAAGAAAAACGACCAAGATCACCTAACGTCCGAGGTGGACTGTAAAGTATTCTAATAGGAGGTGCAGGCATGTAACTAATGCTTGCCCTTAGAGAATGGTCAAAGGCGCCTAGCCTTGTAAGGGATTGCATATACCCGAGAAAGACCGGTGGTTGCTAAGACCGAGTGGCCGAGGGTTACAGGCATCAGCCGCGAAAGCTGAGTACGTGGGTTCGATCCCCACCTCGGACGTTAGGTGATCCTGGTCGTTTTTCTTTCGTATATGACATCTAATATTTATAATTTACGTAGTATTTATTATGAACATCCTATTCCACAAATACCAACTGTTTCATCCTTACTTTCAGCATTATAATCCAAGCTGCTCTCGCAATTTCTATTCACCCCGTGTTACAGTACTGGTTAAGCACCTATTTAGCCTGTAACATTATACCTAAACAGCTGCTATAAACATGAATTATCTAGAACAACTAGCCCATTCTGTGACACCTTTATCACTTTAGGGAAATACGAGCATGATTCGCTCTAAATAGATAACACTTTAGTACTTGGTGGCCGTAATATCAAGTCAAGGTAAGATTATTGGATATTGAATTGACTCATTGTTTGTTTAGGTGCAACGTACTATGCGTCAGGATAAACATTGGTTTGAAATGAAATGATACTTCGTGAGAAAAGCTAACAGTGTTAGTAGCTGTGCATATGTTAGCCTTTTCAGTAAAAGGTCTCATTTTGTCTAGTAACTTGTAAGTGTAATGTGTCTGGAAACGGTTTTCATATAAGGACGAATCAGTCACAGCTGTCGGTTTAACACTGTATTACAACCTAGTCAGTTGTTGGATAGGATAGTATCGAAATGATATCATCGAACTGATATCATGATGACATGTAAGTAACAGATTTTTTTATTATTTAGCTAATGCTAAAAAATTGAAGGCGAATTTAATTTGGATAGGTAACTCAGGTACCAAGTTACCAACCAATAATTTGGTACCAACCAACCAAACTCAGGTAACTCAGACGATACATATTATGTAGATAAATCGTATCCAAATTAAATTCACCTTCAATTTCCATAGGTACTTCTTGCAAACCTTACGGAACTTCAGCAAAATGTTATTCTTTAAATAACAAAAAATTGTCTTTTAAACATAATTGTAGCCATTAAATACTGGTTTTAAATAGCACTTTAAATACTTTTTATTCAATTTCAGTTAGAAGCTTTTCTGTGAATAGCAAAGATAATCTTAAGTGCTGAATGGCTATCAACCATATGAGCATTAGGTAGTGAGTTTCCTTTTAACATCACACGCTAAATATTATTTAGACCTGGACCAGCCTTACTCACAGTTCCACTAGCAGATACTTCTTGCCAATTTGCGAAGTTCGAATCGCTTGAACACTCCATTTCGCTTCATTCTAGCTTTGATAGCGAACTGTACTCAAAAGCAATGAAACCGGGTGCAGTTTGTGCCGAATTTCTCGAAAATAGCGAAGTGAACCAGCTTTCATTGCACTGTTCTCATGTTTCACGTGTGCAAGTTCAACTGAGCGAATTAGTTTGAATAGTACGTAAAACTCATAAAGAAGTTTGTTCCCAACTTTAAATTGTTTCCTTCATCGTACTCGTATTTTTAACTGACTAAAAAAATAAGGAGGTTCTAAATTCCACTGTTACTCGATATTTTGTCCGAAAATCGTCAACCAATTTTCATCATCCAATCTCAGTCCACTGTTGGACATAAGCCTCTCCTATTACCTATGTGTAGGGACGTGTTAATAGTACATTGTGCATCTAGGGAGGTCAGTGCTACGGCATCGGGCTTCTAACACTCTCGTTAATATTCCGCTTACCGACCGTGATGCATATAATGTTTTTCATCACACTTGCTGACAAAAAATATTAAGACATAATATTATTAAATGACGTACTGGTAATTCTATTACTCCCTAGGGAATTTCACTTTTCAATTACTCCCGCTACGCATGCAAGCAATGGCGCGCTTAGACAACAAGTGTGATGAAAATGTATATAATCGCCACGCTGGGCAAGCGAATTCGCAATCGCAGTCAGCATCTTCGTAGTGGACACAGTACTGCTGCTGCCTAACAACAATCTTCAAAAAAAAATAGGATTTTTCAGATTGGTCAGTGACGCTTCTTTCTTAGTAAACTCTTAAGACACACGGGCTGAGATAACGGTGTTGAGTGTTGACGAATGTATTCTTGAAAAATGGAGATTGCAGTATCGACTTACCCCCTTATTCATAAACGTTTGCTAACTTAACAAGCCGCTAATAATTGTTTGTCCCTTTCGGTCTTAACGATGTGTCCTTAAGAGCAAAAGGGACAAACAATTATTGGCGGCTAGTTAAGTTAGCAGACGTTTATGAATAAGGGGGTTAAAATGTAATGTAAGTGCCTATGTAAGTAGGATAAACGTCAAGACATGTTCCCAACTCCCACCGACATTGGGTCTTGCAACAGCATGCTGGCTTCGCCGGTGTCGGATGAGGCTGGAAGGTTATGCAAATTATATTTTAAGTGGTTCTAGTAAACATACATAAATATTATATTTTAAGTAAGTAATTAAGGAAAATGTGATCTCATCAACGACGGTGACGTCGTCACAGCGTAACGAAACCTTTTTCTTTTTATTCAATAAAAGATTAAAAAAAAAATACCTATGTACGTTGAAGTTTGCACCTCGTTAAAGTCCTATCATAGACTTCGCATTTTGCTAAACAAAATCCCTTTAAATGCTTCAATTTTGTTACTAAACAGTTATAAAAGGCTATTGTTCAAAGATGACTCATCCACTTAATGCCTTCACAGCTTTATAAGTTGAATACTAACACAAAAGGGCAGTGTTACAAAAAGTTCACGTCATCGCATCAAGAACAAGTCATGGTGCACGCAATTAAGAGTTTTCCACGGTCTAATAACGCCTCACACGGAACCCGGGTGACGTGTGTTCCATAGTTCTGAGATGTTCGAGTCGAGCTATTGGGTCGCCAATGTAAATTGCGCTCAGGGGAGCTACCATCGCACGATCTACTAATGCGATCCAGTTTAGGACCTAAACTGGATCGCAGTTCCATAGAATAACTGTCAAAAATTGACAGGCCGAAACTAAACTGAATCGTGCCCCATCATTTTCCTTATTCATAAACGTGTGCTAACTAAGCAAGTCTGTAAGGAATATATATTACTAACATTTATTATCTTGAAACGTATTGTTTATAAGAGCGAATGGGACAAACAATACTTAGTGGCTTGCTAAGTTAGGAAACGTTTATGAATACTTAGTAGTTATGTGAAAGTTTCAATTATTAATATATATGTAGTGGGTACCTAATAAATACCTTAAGTTGACGTTTGGGTACGGAAAGGTTAAAACCCTGGATGTTTAGCCAAGTTGCCAATCGCTAACGCTTATTAGCGTATCGTAGTTCAAGTTCAAGTTCGTAGTTTTTCCTCTCTGTCACTCTTCATATTAGTGCGCCAAAGACAGTTAGCTGCATTTCGTTTACGATTGACGATAAAGCGTTAGCAATTGGCAACTTGTCTAAGCAACCTGAGTTTTTGAAACACTTTGAAAGTGTGTTGTGACAGTAAAAGTAACCACCTGTGAATGTGTGATAGCCTGATAGGAAAGGGCAGCCTGAGCCAGCCAGAACCAGAAGATGCGGGTTTTCGGGTGACATTCGTGAATCGTGGCTACCTATTTGTTTATTTTGTTGATAACTTTAAAAAATTAAGGATTCCTAAATTTAGACGATTGGTGATTGATTACATACATATTTTGTTCGTCTGTACCGAACTACATTGGTAATATAATATTATTTTAGAACCCTAATACTATTTTAGAAAAAAAAAAAAAAAGTGGAGTGAAATGGAGGAGGCCTTTACTCTTTAAAAGAGGTCCTTAATATAAAAAAATATATATATATAATTAATGGAATGTCTTAATACTTTAATGTGTAACTATATTTATGTTTTAATGTAATGTTAAATTTTATTAAGGAAATTAAAATGGCTTAAATAATAATAAAGCTTGTGATTCTAAGTTAAAAGATAAAACAACATTTCCCGAATCTCTATAATTAAGAAACATTAGATTTACTATACAGAGTGTTTTTTTTAAGTGGGACAGTATGGGGAAATCGAAAACTATAGAAGATACAAGGAAGCTGTCTTAGGAGACATTAGCTATTTTTTTGAGATAATAATTTTGGCATTTTCAAAATTTTGGTCAAGTGCGAGTTGTACCTAAAAATTAATAAAATTGATAAAAAAAATTTTTGACGCGGATCGATATGATTTCATGCGTAGACAATTTTATTGTATTGGATAAAAAAAATCTGAACAGCAGAAGTTAGTCAAATTTAAGTAAATTTGACAAACAAACAAAGACAAGAAAACTTTAAATTTGGAATGACCATTGAGTATCTATTCGTATTTTGATATTTGTTGGATATTTTCATTATTTTTTTCTTTATGAGCTAGCGACATGTAACTTATTAAAATCCTTTTGAACTTAAATAAAACGTTCCAAATTCAAATGTCGTGTTCGAAAAGTGTAGGTAATACTTTTTTAAATATTGACCTTGCAGTAGTAGGTAGACACTTCACAGTGGATGTAATATGAGAAATGGTTTTCTTAAATTTGACTAATTTCTGCTGTTCAGATTTTTTTTATCCAATACAATAAAATTGTCTACGCATGAAATCACGTCGATCCGCGTCAAACATGTTTTTTATCAATTTTATTAATTTTTAGGTACAACTCGCACTTGACCAAAATTTTGAAAATGCCAAAATTATTATCTCAAAAAAATAGCTAATGTCTCCTAAGACAGCTTCCTTGTATCTTCTATAGTTTTCGATTTCCCCATACTGTCCCACTTAAAAAAACACTCTGTATAGGTACTTTTATTGTATGTTTAAATAATAAAAGTAGGGTACCTAAACAAGTTTATATGTATAATAAAGTGTATACTAAAAGTAGGGCCTTCGTAGCCTAGTTGGTAGTGTACCCACATCACAAGCCTTAATTGAGCTTACCGTGGGACTAGGTCGATTTGTGTAAGATGTCCCAAAATATTTATTTATCATTATTATGCTAGCCTAGCAAGGTGTTGGCGAAATGTTGGATTCACCGATACTGAAAAAGCCATTGGAATCTCAACTTTAACCCGCGTCGGTAATACTGACATGATTAACATAATACCCGTATGTAATAACTGCATGTGAAATATCGTTCAATTCTGTGTCTTATCGCACGATAATAAGGCATACAACCGAATGAGGTTCCCGATGTTGTTGCTGCTTTGTTAAGCAGTGTAATGAATAGTAAACGAAGTTAATAATCATAATTGTTGTTAGTTGTTATTAATATCGAATCAATATCGTTGTATGACGCCGAGTAAAGGGTAATTATGAGGAAATGACTAAAAGTCGAGCAATGAAATCATTCGTTCACGTGTGATTATACTACAAAACTAGCGATGAGTCGATAAATACTGAAACTTTTCCTTTCATAAGATACAAACAATAATTTTGCCATCGATAAGTACCTATACAAAATAATTAATTTATGAAAATAAATATTCTACTGGTTTCCAAAACTTCGAAATCTAAAATACCTACTTAAGTATGTTCTTACACCATATGATAGTGGGACTTTAATGTCAACATTTTTAAAATTAATATTTTATACCGGATGGTCATGAATATATAGCGACAGATTTGTAAGATAAATATCTTTGACCACATTTAGACTTTTCTGAATTCGGCTTAGTTTCAGAGATAATGACGTGTTTGTCAAAAAACAATTTTCATCATAATTCACTGAAAAATGAATGCAAGATTAAAACTTTTCTAAAAAAAATTACTCTGAGAGTTTTCAGCTTTGACATACCTACCAACTGATTGCCGTTAGAACAAATGAGAAAAATTATTGCGAAAAATCTTTAACTTAAAAGATAAATAAAAAACCGGCCAAGTGCGAGTCGGACTCGCGCGCAAAGGGTTCCGTACCGTTATCAATTTATTATTAAAAAAATACAGTTAAATCAACCTACCTCAAAAACAATAGGAGATAATTGAATCAAACCAAAAATCGTTGATAGAGTTTATTAATGTGCATAACATATATTTTTTTTAGAATTTTATATCGCGTAGTTTAAAAAATAGAGGGGGGGGGACACATTTTTCAGACTTTGAGAGCTGATATCTCGAAAACGATTTGCTTAAATAAAAAGGAGATTTATAAACCTTCATATCATTTTCAAAGACCTTTCTATTAATACCCCACACGCTTATATACAACAAAATTTTTTTTTCTATCCCTCAGTTACATGTATGGAGGGCCCCCACCCCAATGGTTTTTTTTACAATTTAGTATCATAATCCTGTAGCGGTTCATACAACACATATTCTTACCAAATTTCGTTACTGTAGCATTTATAGTTTACGAGTAAATCGGCTGTGACAGACGGACAGACGGACAGACGGACATGACGAATCTATAAGGGGTCCGTTTTTGCCATTTTGGCTACGGAACCCTAAAAACCGGCCAAGGGCGAGTCCGACTCGCACGTAAAGGATTCCGTACCATTATCAATTTATCATTAAAAAAATACAGTTAAATCAACCTACCTCAAAAACTACGAGATAAGAGATGATTTAATCAAATCAAAAATCGTCGATAGAGTTTGTTAATATGCATGCATAGGGACACATTTTTCAGACTTTGAGTGCTGATATCTCGAGAAAGGTTCACTTAAATAAAAATGTGATATATAGTTAAACCTTTATATAATTTTCGAAGACCTTTCTATTGATACCCCTTACGCTTACATACATCGAAAAAAATATATATCTCTCAGTTACATGTATGGAGGGCCCCAACCCCAATATTTTTTTTTACAATATAATATCATAATTCAGTAGCGGTTCATGCGACACATATTCTCACCAAATTTCAATTCTGTATCATTTATAGTTTCCGAGTAAATCGGCTGTGACAGACGGACATGACGAATCTACTATAAGGGTTTCGTTTTTGCCATTTTGGCTACGGAGCCCTAAAAACACGTCAAAAATAATTCCCTTAAGTTTTTACTGGTCATGTTATTTTAAAATTATTTTGATATCAAAAATGCATGGATAAAGTCTGTCGGTATATGACTAATCCGTAGGTATTTTATATTGACTGAAGCGGTCCCAAAATTGTGTGTATATTGGCGTCGTTTTCTTAGAATACAAAGATATAAATCTTATCACTGCATATCAACTGCGTCACATATTTTATACACATATCTCACAGAGCACGGACCTCTTTAGTGTGTAACCTTAGAGATAGAGGCGGCCTTGGCTGTCATTTTCATAGAAATCGACCGTGTCAGGTAATTTTGACATGTTAATGTAAATAGTGTTGTGGTATGGCTCGATATTTTTATCGATAGATTAAAACCAACAGTTATTTGACTAAAAATGTTACTTGAAAAAAGCTATTCAAACATTCTCATTTTTAAAATCTCACTAAAATGATGTCGTTATGAATGATATAAAAACAGTAAAATTTATACCTTTATTTGAATTTATATTTACAATAAGTACCTACTTACATTAAGTTGTAAGCTTTAAGGTTAAAGTTAAACAACAAGTGTTAAGGGTAAGCTAGGTCTTGAGACCGGCCGTTGTTTAACCTCTGTCTAGTTATATATGTTACCTTTGCATTGGTTTGTTTGTTCAAGGTGTGCAAACTATATCTACTTATATTACGTTATAAAACGCAAAAAAAAATTGTAACTATAAATGGGAACTAAAATTAAACGATCAATTGTAAAGAGTTTAGATGGTTAGGTAATTTAAGTATTATATATGAGGACAGATTAACTAGATGTATAAATGTATAAAAATATTTCTAAATTCGTAAATTGTACCGTTTTACGTTTTCTTGAAAGATTATCAGATGGGTTACTTGGGACAAGAAACACCTGGAAATTACATACTTAAATTAATATGTATTAACAGATAACATCAGAAATCCTTTAAAAGGTACTTTAATTTTAAAACATAGTAAAATTATTTAGCAAAGCTAACTTACCTTGTCAAACGCAGGATGGAGTTTTACAGTTGGACAGGCATTGGATGACAATATAGATCTCGGATTTGTTTTTACAAAACAGTCATTTTGGAAGTGGTCCGAACAAATTGTGTCGTGTTTTTGCGGAAACCAGTTCAACTTTCCAGTCGCCATTATCCAGCGTTCTCTGACACATGGTTCTATAGGAAATCTAAAAATTAAGTCAGAATTTCTTAAACTATATGTTTTTGTATAGTTGCTTCATTGTCTGCACTCTAGATAAATATTATATTATTGCTAAATATAAATAAATAAATAAATGTTTGGGGGACAGTGTCATACAAATCAACCGAGCCCCGAACTAAGCAAAGCTTGTACTATGGGTGGTAGGTGACGATATATGTATGTACTTAAATAGAGAAATACCCATAATTATACTTACTTATACGTAGGAAACGTCCGTAACTCGGGAACAAATTTTGAATTTCTACTAACACCGTTTAGTTGTAAGAGTTTACATAGACTATCGATAACAAATTCAGCATCGTGTCTCTTCACTATGTCTCTCGCCCATACTAATTTTATATTGAATTTAATATAACTTTTTTTACTTGCCTGTGATAGGAAACGTTTGAATTTTGTTTATTAACGTACGTAGACTGGTTCCTGCACCAGATTACAGAGCAATGTGGCATTCTTGGTATATTTTTATAGTTTATATACCCATGACGTCCCGAGAGGTACTGACAGCACATATGCGTAAAACGCATATGCGCGGCACGGGTTTTGTCTGTCACGCCGTCTCTCTATAGGCGCCCTAAGAGTTCCAACCTCCTTGACATATCTGCTTCCGGTATACACCATAAACTGGATGAGCTAAGTTCGGCCATGATTCAGCTTGATGAAATAAGGAATTATAATCGCTTAAGTATAAAAACGATAAAATGCTCTGAGCCATAATATCCTGCCTAATTTATAGCTCATTAATTAGTGAATCACAGATATAAAGATAAAGGATTAATTATGGACATAAAACAAATAGGTAGGTACAGTATTTACAGGTCAGGGTCAACTCCGAGACGTATTAATGACATATTTCTTATTTACATATTATTTTATTGAGAGTATGAAAACTGTTCTTAGCTTGTTAAAAATATATTTATGTATTGACTAATTTATAAACAATGATGGATTTTATTACGTCGCTTTTATACAACTAATAAAAACACAGCAAATAGTGGCGTAGGTACAGCATAATTAAATGAAATGCGCAATATGAAATAAAAGATTACTACCTGTATAAAATTAAATTAACATTTTATTTCAGTTCTTACAGTCTCGTGGATTTCATTTTATCTATTTGTACTGTATTGTTGTTGTATTTTATCTCTTTGTACACTGTTTTGTTTGTACTGTTTATATTTTAGTGGCCACAATCACGAACTCTCTCGACCCTGACCGATAAAAAAAGTTTTAAAGCTAACATTATTAGTATTACTTAAAACGGGATATTTACCATAGATTGAAATTAATTGAATTGAGATGGCATTTGCATTAGTGCCGAAATATCGGGTGCTCAATAATTTGAATAGTACTTAGTCATACTCATAACGATGGTAACTTTTCTCTTACAGTTGCATACAGGTGCAAAACTTTACATTTCGATATCGCCATACAAAATTGTCTCATGTTGTGGTAAATAATTAAGTCATTTGTCAAAAATAAGCTCATGTAAGCCAAGAAAAACGAGGCCAAATAACAGTCCAACTAAAAATATTACAAAACTTGACTACGTCTCGTTTTGTAACAGCTAGAATCAATTAAAAAAAACCGACCAATTGAGAGTTAGACTCGCTTGGAAAGGCGAATCCGTACGTTCACGAATATTGAGATTTTCTATCTGACATTTTAAAATACTATAGACTTCTTACAGATTTTCCTGTAAACTAGACGAAAAGAACTTCCATCTGTAAATTTTTGCAAAATATTAAGCCCAGTAGTTTCGGAGACCTTCTGATCAGTTTTCGCGTAAATAAATTCAAATCCTCACACTAAGCCCTTTCATTTGATATATCACATGATACAGTTTACAAAACTTTTATTGAATTTACCCCTAAAAGTGACCTGGATATTTAAATTTTATTTATTTACGTTCCACGTCCATCGTTGGATCCCCTACTTATGTACATATTATTATGTGTGCCGAATTTCAACTCAATCGGGCCAATAGTTTCCGAGCAAATCTGCTGTAACAGAGGGACAGACGGACGGACGGACAGACACGCGAGTGATCCTATAAGGGTTCCACTTTTTTCCTTTGAGGCACGGAACCGTAAAAATCCTTAATATATACCTATCATTACTACATAACAATAAATTACTATTCATGAACGAAACAGCTTGGCTTGCATTCAACAAATAAATAACTAGCTGTTTCTCACTGCTGTCCATTTCATTGTTTTAGTAATTAATATTGATTGATACCGATTAAGTTGATTGAGTTAATCACATTAATCATCGATCTTTTGTCACGGATTACGCATAAGATTAAAAATATTGTCATGTAATTGTTATAAAATCACTTTCCTTGCAAAAGGCCTTTGTGCAAAAGCCAAAACCTAGAAAAAGGGCCTTATTAAGAGACTTTAAAGCCACATACCGCAACTCGGTGTAGAATGAGGTAAGGTAACCTTTGTCAGAGAACGATAAATTAGTCGTCATTGTGTGATAATCGCGACCTCTATCATCAGAAGATTTTCGGTTCGCGTTTCATTGACTTAATCACAGCCATTAGGCACGTCATTGTATTTGTACAGTTGGAGTCATAAATGTCTACACAATTTTGCACTTTATCCCATTGTAATATGATGTCATCTGTACCCCGAAATGCGTCGCCAATCTGTCTGAATAGCTGAATACGTGGGTCAGTTATTGTAATTATTTAACCGCAAGACGAAGACAAAAAATAATTCTACCGCAGGTTTATTTGATAAACGCTGTTTCAATAAAAAAATATTCGATTTTATTCTATCATCTGATCAAATATGGTAGTTTATATGCTTATTTCCGATACTATTTTGAACTTTAATCTGTGACTTGAATTTTCGGTCTTTATGGGAGTATTTAGTACTTATTAGTGAATAGTACATTTGGAAGCAATTTACGATAGTTATAAAGACGATTGCTAATGTTACACGCGTTCGACATAGGATGCTCTAGTTTTGAGCACTCGGGTATGTTTTAGAGAATCATGAGTATCGACTATACGTGAGACTCAAACAGATCTTATTCCGGATGAGGACCCTCTTAATGGGTCGAAACATGGTAATCGAGGATCGACTATCGAATCGAAGGCGTATGTTTATTTGCCACTCCAAGCAGTCATAAACAGGGCGAACTTTTATATATTCATCGGCCAAACTTTAGGCGATTAATTCTGAGCTCATATTGATAAACTATTACTATAGAGCCGACATCAGATTCGAGAGAAAAACCTGATGCTTCATACAAACCCTGTGATTTTTTTTCGACTCTGATGTCGGTCCCATTGTAAAAATTCGTCAATATGACCTCAGAATTAGCCCTCTAAAATTTGAACGGTGAATAAAAATAACCCTTTCGGTATAGCGAAAATGCAAGTCATATAACGGATTATATAAACAATTAAAAGTGAGCGTCGAAATAGTCGAAATTTTCGTCACCAATTGGGAATCCCAGTCCACCCATTCTCGGAAGTAACGTTTACGTTTCACTATCAAATACGTAACCGCACGCCCTTCCCTCGTAGTCAATGGGAACGGTAAACAAGCAAGTTTCCTCGTGGCAATTAATAATAGGTTTGAGTATTGAGAGAATTTCCTTCCGACGTTTTTTCCATGAACATTCAATGATTTGTGAATGAAAAAAAACTTGGATGTCGTACGAGTTCAATTGGAGCGTCAAAACAATAAAATACTTAAATGAAATTCTGAGGAAATGTTATCTTTTATTTTATAATCATATCATATTAATTTATTCAAAGTAAAAAAAAAACTTAAATAATAACCCTTATAAAACGAACTAAAAATAACGCTTATTTAAAAAAAAAACTCACTTATCTACAGATAACATCTACATGTAAATTCCTAACTCCACTTGCGCCCGTTGTTATTTTATTTAATGCAGACAGCGTTGCCGCGTTGGATTGCCACAAGCTTTTTACTAATTTTTATCACATTATTAAATGACCGCTATATTATATAAATATATTATTACAGTAAAAACTACCTACTTCAATATCAAATAAACTAAAGATTTTTTTGCAAATTCTTGGCATATTACTAGATGATCGGATGGCCGATGGGGCCAGAAACTGCTGGACTGCTGGACCATACGGAAAGACGCAGTGTAGGCAGACCTCCCACAAGATGGTCCAAGGATCTGGGGAGGCAAGCGCTGAACTGCAATGGTGACAATGATGCTGAAAATATTGGTTCCCTTTATGTGAATTCTCCATAGTGAAAGTTGCTCAGTTTGACCGTACGTAATTAGCCTGTTCACTTTACTCCATCTACACGCCCCATAAATCACCTTGCATAGACAAATCAAAATATATTATTTATAAAATAATTTAATTTGTGTCATATAAACTCAAGAATTGGTTTATAAAAAAAACGTGTAAAAAAATACTTCTTAGTACAGATGGTGCCTAGTACGAGAAGTGGCTCATTTTACGTCAGGTCCAAAACTGTGGAGGGCCACCTGTACTAAAAAACGTCGTACGAGATACGTGCAAAAACGAAATTCGTAACTCATATCGATTTAAAACATCGCCACTCGTTTCAAATTTTATAGTTTGAGTTTTTGAACTTGTATCTTATTGTACTATTTTCTTAACCTCTCATCCCCGATACCATAAAAGGAATAACTTGAAAGAACAACCCAACCCAATGACCTCAGTTCTCCTAATGACGGCATGCAGAGATCGAACCGTGTCACAGGCATGCGTGATGTCAACTGCATTACGGGTGCAATCACACTGCAGCCAGGTAACGAGGTAACGGTGACAGTTGAATCACGTCACCTCTGTACTCTCGACTATTTGGAAATTGATTATGTAGTGATCGATATCAACGTGCGGTATTGGTGGCAAAGTATGGTTGACAGAAAAATCAAATACTTACACAGGTATAATAAAACTTTCAGAAATTGTAGTCATTTTAATTATAATAATTATCAACAAATATTTTAATCACTTATTCAAATTACACTGATTAAACGAGTAAACGACTAAAATAATATTAAACAGATTCGGCTGTCAAACGTTGACATCAAATTGAAAAATTCATTATATTACACTGATATTACTCCACTTGAAAAAGTAACTTAAATATTCATTTATATTCAAACTTCGCAAAATGTTATTTAAAGTAGTATTGTGTGTCAGAAATTAATGACATCAGATTTTTTATTTCTTAAAGTAGTAGGTATCAACTTAGTATTGTATCCTAAAACATCGATGAGCCTTATTCGCCCAGCTTCCAGTACCGAGTAAGTGATATACATATCCTATGTTTTATGTATGTCATGGTTAAAATGTTATAAATAGATCGTAAATGCATGTAGTGTACTAAACTTTATAGTAATAATTACCGAAGCAAACAATTCAGGTACATTGCGTCACGGATGAAAGGGAATTTTGGACGACTTCCAAATATTATATTCGTATTCAGGAGCTTCAAGCTGCGTATATTACGTAATACACATAATTATATTTATATGCAAAGTTGTGTAGATCGTGACGTCACATAGGTCAGCGAACTTTCTGAAGATGTTCTATGCTAGAATGACGTCATGCATTTAGAGGTAAATCATTTATTGCATTTACCCGGGTATGAACTAATGTTGGACTGGTAGGATCATAAATCATAAGCAAAAACATTTTTTTAAGTGTGAACTTTTAAGCCGTGCGGCAGCTAGAATAAATTTGTCACCACCCCAACTCTTCCCGCGGGTGTCGTAAGAGTCGACTAAGGGATTGACATGTCACTAACCATCATTCAATTGATAATGGGCAGCAGCCTCATCATAGTGAACAGTGGACACATTACTGCGAACGCCAATCCGCCTGCCCAGTGTGGCGATTATGGGCACTTACCTCATAATGCGTCTAGATGCATAGTTAATAGGAGAGGCCTACGTCCAGCTGTGGAATGTGATAAGCTGAAAATGTGTGAACTTTTAAGTAAATGAATATGATGTAATAATACTAATAATAGCTTCACATCAATTAAGTAACAAATAAAACACGACAATATGTGTCTTAGCTTCTTTGTCTATTTTATTTTATAAATAAAACATCTAATTTCTCTTGCTAAAACAGCAAAGTAAACTGTTAAAACCTTTGAGATGACACCTATTTGTGTGCAGATGCTATTTATAAATGTAATTCTACGAATCTAGAAAAATACGAAAACCTCCTACATAATTGATTTAATGGTCAGTGGTCAGTGACAATAACAAAAGATTTAATAAATTATCTGAACAAGTCTACACCAATTACAGATCATGCTATTACTGAACTTGGTAATCGGTAATCACATTAACCAATAAGACCAATTTGATTCTAACAACAACCAATCGTTTAATTACAGAACACAAAACTTCTTAATTAAGTCTAGTGCATAGTGATGGACTTAACCTGTTTAAAAAATGGATAAAAACATTTTTGACTGAATGGAATTTAAGTATTGGTTTTTTATATTCAGACAGATGCCAATCACTTGACAAAATTGATAAAACGTATTGATTATACTTGATAAAATCACTGCCTAAAATTATAAATACATTTTTAAAAATTTAAGTACCACCAAATCAAAATCAGAATTTAACTTTCGATGTTGCATGCCAATATAGTACCTAAGAGTTCTATAGCCAATTATAAAGTGCTTATGGTGAGGAAAATACATCAAAAATTACTGAAAATAATTCATCTATAAATTAAAGGACAAGCTTTTGTGCAAATGTGCACTTGTGCAGGCATGAGCATGTGTGATTGGCAATTGTGTATGACACGACTTCTTGCCTTTTCAAGTATTTGAACCAGATATTTTAGTCGAGCCTTTCGGTAATTGCTTAAGCACGCAAATATAGGGCGTGTGTAGCTGGCTTAAGAAAAACTTTTTACATAGATAAGGGCTTAATCGAAACAAAAATCAACATCGGATCCACGAAAGTACAAACTTTGTCCAACGACCTTTGGAAGAAGAAAGAGTTGGCAAATAAAAAGGTAGTCATATTTTTGACCGCTTATAGAAATTATAAATATTGGATGTCATAGGTATACCAAAGAAAAAACTATTAAGATCATCAACATCCGAGGTGGGAATCGAAAGACCGAGTGGCCGAGCGGTGCAGGCATCAGCCGCGAAAGCTGAGCACGTGGGTTCGATTCCCATCTTGGTCGTTTTTTCTTTGGTATATGAAATCCAATACCTAAGTATTTATAATTTACATAGTATTAAGTAGTGTGAAATCAAAATATTTAGTTAATAAATAATTCGATTTTAGTTTTTACAATTACTTCCCTTATAGAAAATTGGAATATGTCGCCTTTTTTATTGCCAAAAGTTGTTAGGCAGAATTTAACTTCATAACACAAAAGATGTGACATGTGACGTTACATTTTGTATTCACACATTGGATTTGCAATGGACCGACCGTCATCCTGATTTTTTCTTCCGCCGACACTTGCGTTACTTACCTGAAAAAAAAATAACAATTATGTATTTAATGTTATATTCAAAGTCATAACGCTACTGTGTCATTGAGGGAGATAACACGTTATTAATTGGGTAAATGACAATGACAAGGCTATGAGATTTTTGCACACTGGAGAGGCCGACCACATAATGTGCTATTCTAAAATACATTCATGATTTAATAGTCAAATACCTAATGTGAATGAAAAGCCAAGTATTAAACATTTTGTTATGCCGCTCATCATATGTTGAAATAATTTAGTCAGTTGTTGAATATATTTAAATTCACAATTTTCCATGTAACTTCACGATACCCAAGAATTATCAACCCGTTTTCAACTCTAACTCCGCGAGAATATAATCACTAAACGGGAGACCATTTTTTGGCTGATACTGATGTTTTTATTTATGATTTATTATAAATATGTATACCAATGTTTGTTTTCCAAGATCGCCACTAGATGGCGTGGTGCCAAAGATAAACTTTTTTTTATTAACACACATAAATGTACTACTTACATGCATGCTTTCTGTACGAAATAGAAGTATTAAGTACCTACCGAGAATGTATTTGATAAACAAACATACATATAGGTACAGGTAACATATAGGTAGAGGTATATATAAAGTTGTCCCATCCACTCGTGACTATATAAAAAGCCTCCTGTGTCGAGTTGTATGGATCCTAATGATCACGACTCGGCTACGTTTAAAACGTTCTTGATTTTTATTTGAATGTCAAAGTTGCTAAAGACTAGCATTGTATGTGCCTAATGCATTTATTTACTACCAAGGAGCTTGAAAAAATATATACCTAACAAAACACGAAAATTGTATATTTTATTTGCACAAAATTTAACATGAATTTAAAAACGGTAATAAATCAGATTTGTATTTAGATTAAGACGCCAGACTTAAAGAGGTGCTAACAATTTAGATAATTTTGAGTTTATTATTGTTACGAAAATGAGTTTCCTTTTGATTATCTTAATGATCCATTGTTGTTTTGTATATTCTGATGAATTTTGAAATATCATGTATGAGCTCTAAGCAGATTGCTAATAATGCATGCTTTTGTCAACATTTCAAAATACTGGTGGAATTGTATTTAGTAGTGGGGAAACAAATTTAGTCCAATGCATGCATGTTTCTGCATGTTGTTCCATGCATGGCCGTTATAAATTCTGCTGTATTAATAATATATATCTGTTATATCCGTGTGGCAAAAGGATCAATGGCTGCATAGTAGTGCATAGTAATTGTTTTGAATTTGTTTGAAAGTAATTATTGGTAGAATGAGATGATGATAGCGGTGAACCTTTTCTACACAAGTTATTGTTCAACCCTAATGGCCTGGCCACGACATTAGTCTGAGGACTCTGAGGCGGGGCGGAAAACCATGCGTGCGAGAGGGAGTTCCGATATCGGCCTCTCGCTCCTACGTACGAGGGCTGTTCCGAAAGTTTTTAGTTGCTCCGGTTCTATTTATGCGATTTCAATAAAACTGACACCATTTTGAGGGCTATTTCAATGACGCTTTAGGCGGTGTAAAAATGTGTTTTAGTAAAGATTTTAGATAATTTTATTATTTTGTTTTACTTAGACGTGTCGAGCCTTACTCCAATGACCATGATACCGGTTTTTAAGACACTTTTTTAATGAGATGCTATGAACATCATTCGCTTATAAAACTATTTTATTTTATAGGTACTAGTAATTGAAGATATTTCCGTTATTATTAAGTACAAATTACGTGATATCCTTTACTTTAATCATAAATGAGTAGGCATCGAAAAAAATCGTAAACTCTTAAATTCGAATTTCGAATATTGTAAAATTATCCTTCAATCAATAATATTGTTCTTCAATTATATGTAATTAAAAAAACGCAAAACTAACTAAATAATATATCCCGGGTATATTCAAGTACGGCTTTCAAAGATTTTAATACAAAACATGCGTCAATGTGTCAAAAATGGCTAATTTTTCCATGCAATGTAAAATTTCATACAAAACAGCAATTTGTAAAATAAATATAATAAAAAAACTATTTCCATTACATGCATAAATTTATTAACCATAATAAGTATTGAAATGTCCCTCACAATGATATAAATTTAATTTAAATCGCATGAATAGAACCGGAGCAACTAAAAACTTTCGGAACAGCCCTCGTATGAATTCGCTCGCCGCCGGTCGCCGACCAATGTCGTGGTCAAGCCAGCCATAATTTTGCGAACTGAAGACAAGCATTTAATTTACCAATAAATAGCTGATCAGTAGTGTGCAGGTAGAAATATATCTTCGATTAGAGGCATAGTCAAAGGCAAAATAAGGTACATATAAAAATACTCAAAAATATGTCCCAGTGTGCTTTAATTCTGTGTAATAAGAACGTCGAAAAGCGGTGGTGGCTCAGTGGTTTAGACGTTTGACTTTCAATCCGGAGGTCGTGGGTTCAAATCCTGGCTCGTACCAATGAGTTTTTCCGAAACTTATGTACGGAATATCAGATGATATTTACCATTAGCTTTCGGTGAACGAAAACATCTTGAGGAAACCTGCATACATCCGCGAAGAAATTCAAAGGTGTATGTGAAGTTCCCAACCCGCTTAGGGCCAGCGTGGGAACTATAGCCCAATCCCTCTCATATATGAGAGGACGCCTGTGCCCAGCAGTGGGACATTATATAGGCTAAATATTAAGAACGTCGTAGATATTTACAAGAGGATTCTTTCGATACATATATGCGTACGTACGTACAATCGGCATACGATAATTATGTGGGAACGACCATGGTGCTCAAACATATCCGAACCAGAGGTGTGCGCCACGCCGGCGCGGCGGCGCCGCGCCGCGGGACCCACGCCGCCGCCGCCGCCGACGTTTTCAAAATTCACGCCGCGACAAAAATTTACGGAATAAAATCATTTAAATTACGCGCCACGCTGATCATATTGACATTAAACACCAATATGCTTGCGAATCCCTGAACAAGCGGTTCCCTCTGACCGAAAAGATTGTATGCGCAGCATTTCTGGATTGCAGATTTCCAGATATTGATACGTACCTACGAAAAACATACACTACTTGGGCAGAATTGTTTCCAATTATACAGAATTCCAAGTCTACACATTCCCAATACTATAGTTTTACAAACCTACAGAATCCCAATACTTATTCAAATATTACGGTTTCCCATGTCTACAGATTTTCAATATTACTGATTCCTATGTCTACAGATTCCATATTCTCTAGATTTCACGTCTATTGATTCCCAACTGTAATGCTTTTTTCAACACACTTGCTTGTAAGTCGTAACGTAGGTCTTATTGAAACGCTTTTAGGTTTATAATAATTATAATCCTAGGTATTACTAGCTGCGTGTTTTTTCATTATATTATATTCTTCACATCGTCGATCCCACAGTGTCTGAAGACAAAAGTCTTCAATCAGTACGGCAGCCGAAACGTGTACAGCTGGTCCACAAGTTCAAGGTCGCTGAACGAGCTATGGAAAGGGCAATGCTCGGCGTCTCTTTGCGGGATCGAATCAGAAATGAGGTTATCCGGCAGAGAACCAAAGTGATCGACTTAGCTCACCGTATTAACAAGCTGAAGTGGCAGTGGGCTGGCCATATTAACCGTAGAACCGACTGTTGGGCTAAACGAGTTCTTGAGTGCAGATCGCGTCTCGGTAAGCGTAGTGTAGGACGCCCTCAGGCAAGGTGCAGCGACGATTTGCGCAGGTTGGCTGGCAGGAGCTGGATGCGAGCAGCCAAAGGTCGAAAACGGTGGCGTGAAATTGGGGAGGCCTATGTGGATGCTGTGAGGG
>JALPQI010010218.1:0-38452 GCA_025490895.1 Thaumatotibia leucotreta | reverse complement strand
GTGTATTTATTTTATTTATCACAAATATTTGTTCCTTGCTCATGGCTGTATATGTATTTAAGTATGTATGTGTATATATTATATATATCGTCGCCTGGTACCCACATCACAAGCCTTAATTGAGCTTACCGTGGGACTAGGTTGATTTGTGTAAGATGTCCCAAGATATTTATTAATTATTTAACTTGGACACCAGACTTCAAAGCAAAATTATACATAGATAATTTACAATTCAATTACAAAAGTGTGCGTTTATTACTTATTTACAATTAAAAGGAGTGGAGTTAATAAATGTGTAACATACAGCCTGAATTTTATCTCAAAATAATAAGTTGTATAATGCTGTACTTGTATTAATGGAATTTATTGTACCTATTTACAAACAAATAGTATTTAAATATAATGTTACAAATTATAATGGCACGGCAAATTGCGATCTTTTTAGTAAAAGGGTAAACTCGTTAAGTCCAATACATTTATGTGACTATTTTTAACCTCGTGCAAGTGGGACTTAGTGGCGCATTTGCTTTCTAATCACACCGACTGTGATTTACATTTTTTTTTATCTTATTTAGGTACTTGTCTTATCGCCGAACCCGATATGTTAATTAAGCCCAACGATAACCGCTTAAAATAGGGATTTATCGACTTTATTATCGACTGGTCAGTGTCCAAAACAACTGTTAGGTGATCGTGCATAATGTCATGTTGCAGGCATCGCCTTTATGTATTCTTTATGTACATTTTGAGCAGTGTGCTGACGGCAGTAAGAATATATTTGTCACCACCCCAACTCCTCCTGCAGGTGTCTTAAGAGTCGACTAAGGGAATGAAGTGTCACTGACCATTATTTGATAAAAGATTGATGACGGGCAGCAGCATCATCATAAGGGACACATTACTGCGATCGCCAATCCGCTTGCCCAGCGTGGTACCTCCTAATGCGTCTATATGCATAGTTAATAGGAGAGGCCCACGTCCAGCAGTGGACTATCATAGGATGATGATGATGATGATGTGCATTTTAGTATGCATCTACTTACAGCTTTCGTTTTTCTGATCACCGCAACGAAATATTCAATAAATCCAACAATCGAAATTTCTAATGAGAATAAAGATTTTTTTTTAGAGCTTTACCCCCTGGTAAATTATCGTAATAATTGTTAATTACATACTTAATTACTTACGTTCAAGTTATAGGGCTCCTTAGACATAGATTCATATTTTGGCAACAATTGCAAAATTTGATTGTACCTACTGATAAAACGAAATTACAATACATGATCATTCTTCCAAATCTCAATATGTCGATGATAAAACTGTTAAAAGATAACGCACAGAATTTTCGCAACAGAAAACAACTGGATTTAAGATTTAAAATTGTTAACCATAAAGATAAATTTCGAACCAGCAACTTTATTCCCTACTTTACATAACAAAACTGCACACTTACAACAGTGTATATTGTACTTGCTTAATACATTGACGAATCGTGTTACAAAGATGGCGCCGGAAAATAATAAAACTAATACAGACAATAAAATAGTGACTCAAAAGTGAATATCGACAATTGCAACGAAATAAAAAATAACCAAAGTTAAAAAAAAATACCACCGTTTCAGTGTTAGAAACCGTCAAGTATTTAATTAAAACAGTGAAAATACAGAAAGAAGTGATTTCGTACGTGAAATGGCTCCTCTTTCTGATTTGGACTATACAGATATGGTACACGTGGTGGACCAAGTGCCAGGTCAAGATGTCAATGCGCCGGAACAAGTTATGTCTTTGTCCGCGGTTATATATTTGTCTGTATTCTTCACCTTATTGGCAATGTCTTTTATGATGATGTGTATGAAGATAGCGTCACTAGGTAAAGTATTTTTAAATCATCATTAGGTAATATTGTCATTCATATTGTAAGATAGTGTCTTGTCTTTATTTTAAAACACTTTGATCGCAAAGGGCATTTACGCTTTTCTCCGAATAATAAAAATTTGGTGAAATCGAACCTAACTCCTTGGTGGTTTTCTATGTTTTATCTGCGGCCCTACCGCGAAAATCGATATTCGTAAATTTCGAGGATTTGTCTCTCTCACTCTAATGACGCCTTCGTTTAAGTGACAGAGAATAATCCTCGAAATTTACGAATTTCGATTTTCGCGGTAGTAGGCCTGTTGTTACGTCGTCGATTTGGAGTCCCAATATACCTGTGTCTTAACGTATCATACTACGGGACTATATACGTCGAGAAGTATAATCATAATGTCCCATGATATTTACATTTCATAAATCATCATTATATAATAATAGATGGCTAAGATCCTGATCGTCCAAATCTGTAATCGAATAAAGAATATCTATAGGTAATCTGTACTGTCAAAGATAATTTCGAGACATGATAATTTTTCCGTGCACGGAAAAATAAATTTCATTTTATAATAAAAACATGATCAGAAAGACCAATATTCCATCAAATTGGAAATCCGACGAATAACACTTTAAAAATAAAATAAAATTCTGCATTGTGTACCTACTCTCAGATATCAGTATGTATCAAAATTTCATATAATACTGGTGATTATGTAACAGTAAAAGTGTAAAGAGTTCTGATTAATTACAAACGCATAAGTGATATTATACAACTAAATAATAACTGTGTGAGCTTTTACCTAATCTTAAAAATACAACTTTGTATTGTTTTGAAAAGAAACAATCACAAATGAAAAATAAATTGTGCGTTTTGTTGAATCGTGAAATTGAGAACTAAAAATACAATGTTTTCACGAGTTTATATCGAAGCTCAGTTACCAGACACAGATTTAGATGCAGATGGAGATGCAACTATATCTCGTGCTGCTATTATGTACTGGTGCACTACTTTTGCATTGATGGCATTCATCATAGCAGGATTTTTGGTCATGCGCTTTAAAGGTGATATCTTAATTCTTTTTATTTATTTATTGAGTTACATTGTTAAAAGTTACATCCCAGCTCGGGTATAATACTGGTACCAAAACCATCCCATGAATTTCTACTCATCCAATTAAAAACCGCATAAAAATCCATTGCGAAAATTAAAATATAATAAAAACATAGGTACAAATATAGACTCAGACAAAGGAAGCGACTTTATTTTTACTACATAATATGTAATATTTATGTAGTGCCAGTAATTTTATCAAAGAAAATGAGTGTGGGCATGAAAATGCTACATCTACAAATGTGAAAAATAAGTAGGTAGGTACTTACTTCAAACACGTGTCCTAGTTGCAAAATATCATGGACACATTATTTATTTTAATTTTAGGCAATGAGTTTATACTGTAGATAGACCCATCAACATAAAACATAGTAGCTTATTTCTAAATAGTGATATTACTAATTTGCGATGACATTACGAAGGTGACATCATATTTTGAAATTTTATCGTTTACAATGGAGATCTTAATGGGATGTCAATTCGTCAAACTGATCTGATAGGATATCACCCAAAACTATCCACTGATATCACATTATCTTAAAGTTTCTTGTAAAAGTGACATGTTTCAGTGTATCTAATAAAAATGTGAACATCAATATTACCGGTTCAAATATTAACTAAAAACAGCGTTTAACCGACAGAGTTTCAAATCTCAAATAATTTGTTAGTTCAAATTATTGTGAGTGATTTATATTTGGACAACTCAACCGTTTTTGAATAAACGGTTCGAGCTTGATATGTCCAAACGGATTGCGATTTAATTCAAAATGGCGCCCATGTTCGGTCAGCCTAACTTCTTCTGGTCGGAGGAAAATTCGAGAGAAGATTCTGGAGAGATTGTTGATACTGAAGTGGTAGTGGGGGGGTACCACGACATGGCTTTCTGGTACATGTTGATTCTGGTGGGGATGCTGCTAGTGTGGCTACTCGTTTACTTCTGCCTGAGGCTGATTTCGATAAGTATTAAGATTTGATTAATTAACTTTGTTTTTTTTCCGTGATGTGGCATTTAATTTTGGTTTTACCGATTACATATTAACTACCTCCTTTAGTACCGTTTGGTAGTCAAATTCTCGTAACCAGCTTCGAAATGGGAATAAAATCCCAATAGGTAATTGGCTTTAAATCGAGAATTATCATTACCGATTTGTAACCATGTTTTTACCACATTTGGCTACGAGATGGGAAAGTTATTCCCATTTCATAGCTGGCTACCAGGCGGGAAACCATACTTCACATTTGGCAGCCAGCTACCATATCTGGCTACCAAGCGGTACTAAAGGACTACCTCTCTAGCAATTTCAATTAAAACATGTTTGTAGGTTTTATGAAACGTGTTTGTTCGAACTGAATAAATATGAAATATTTTCAAACATCGAACTTACTAGTATAGGTTTTCTAAATGATTAATATTAGTTACTTTAAGAAGTATACACATTGTCTTGTAATTATAATCGTAAACATTACTTGCGATCTAATATTAAAAGATTCGTATGACAAATGTACATGTGATATTAAAAATAGTACATAATAATCGAATCGTTGAGACTACACTAAGTACTATAGTACTTAATATATCGATAAATTGATATCACAGCATTCTTTTGTGACGCGTTCGATAAGATTTATACTCGTTAGATAGGTACCTATATGGAATTCAAGAGGCCCCTGATTTTAGTACTTTTTGCACATCACTTACGGTTGTTATCCACTATGAAGAGCATGTTACAAAGTATAGTAAGCAAAAACGAAACGCTACAATCTTAATAGATACATAGAAAAACATTGTACCAAACCTCTCAATGTAAGTGTCGTAAAGTTCTAGTGTATGGTTCTGTTAGCAAACACACACTACTGTCCTACACTAATGCATATCAATTTGATTCTTAAGGGCGAATATTTTTGCTGACTGTTCCTTAACTTACGCACGAGGAAGATATAAAACAAGTGCAAAACTGTAGAGTAAATGGTTGTAAATTAATAATCTTTATAGACTTTTTGATAAAAACTACCAACTGTATGTACTCTATTATAAAGACATACCGTTGATATTCGTCTGTATTAAGCCCTTGTAATCTATGTTTACTACTTATAATTAGATAATTGTAAGACATTTAATCCATCGAGATAAATCAATAACCCCCTGCTCGACCAACAATTATCTAAATTGGATTATTGTGTATTCAAATGTGTGATTGAACGAGCGCGTTCATTGTTAACAATAACTATAATAATTTTTAACGTTATAAATAAAATATACTTAACGAATGTGAATTAACGTTATATTTGTGTTAAATTTTATTTTATAAAGTTTACTTTTCTAACTTAATAATGGAATCTCAAGAAGTAACAATGAATTCTAGGCTTAATGACTGTGTTAATGTCGAAACTGTAACTAGCACTCTTCATGAATTTACTAGTTATTTAATGGTATCTGTGTTTGTGATCATGGTGTTGATGTTTCTTGCCGTTATATGCCGTGTAATACAACTAGGTGATGAAATTATCTAAAGTTACTAATAAATATAAATCTCCTAGTACTTAACTATTACTTATAAACACAATATACAAAACGACAGATAAAATCAACCATTGAAGCGCTAAGAAATTCGATCATAATATGCGTTTTCAAGTATCTATTTGTAAAACCAAACATATTTTTTTTCGTTTGTTATTTAAGTTACCTTTTATGTTTAATTAAAGGCTGCAAAACTTAAATGTTTCTATGAACCCTGCTGACTGAACTATGTTTAAATATACCTAAAAACATAACTTACTCGTACCTGTAGGTAATGAACTTGACCAATCGCTTGTGACCGCAGAAAATACAAAATAAAGGAACACTAAGATCCTTTTATGTAACAATTGTATATTATGTTGTTTTGATAAAATTAAGAGTAATTTGTTCATAAACGTCCCCATTGGGTCTTCATCTCATCATCACATCAGCTGAAAGACGTCCACTGCGGAAATAGGTCTCCCCGAAAGATTGCCATAATTACCGGCCCTGTGCCATCCACATCCAGAGGCCTCGAATGACGAATGACGACATGTGCGTTCCCATTGAGGGTCCAAGTTGGAATTTGGACCTTTTGAATGTAAAAGTTCTCAAATAATTGTAAATTCAACCTAAGCTACATTCGGTTAAAGGTGGACTCTCAGTCATGACTATCAGGTCCAAAGCCAAGGTCCAAGAACTTCACCTCATATAAGAATATCATGATTAGTGGTACATATTCTGTTTGTTTGTCTGCAGGGCAGAAAACGCGCACGCCTCAGCAGAGGAGGATGTACGTGGGCACTCGTGCTCGGCAGTCCCTGTCACAGGCGGAGCCCACTATCTACGTCAGCCCCAACAATTTGCCGCCTCCGCCCAAATATGGTAAGACCTTTTCCATTATTTTGGTCGTAGGTATTGTGATCAGTGCTACCATAGGCAATGGCAATAATTCAACTAAGTAGATTAGACCTTTTGACGAACAAACCTCAGCTGTATATTTTAGCCATGTTTTAAATAATATCGTCATTATGCAACCTTGTATGCAACTTGGACACGCTCACGTGTCTTACGTTTACACTGTAAGATTCTTTAAAGTGGTGATTAAAAACGACAGCTAAACTTTACATAAAATATAAAGCACGATTTACAAGGAAAATAAGTTGTGCGTGTGTGGAAAGTACGTTTCGCTGATCGCCTGTCCAAACTAATAAAACATTTTATGCGCAACATACAAATTCTGTAATTGACGGCTTTGATATTTATGTCATTTATGTATAATAATATCAAAACCACCAATTACAAATTTGACCTGAAAATTTAAAATTGTTGTGCATATACTTGACCAAATATATGTCCAACGATTTTGAATTTTTGATACAGAGAGTTCAAAAATAATTGCACTTTTTGATTCAAATCATTTCGATTCGGCCCTTCTAAAATGGCATGTCCGTTTCATGTCAAGACCTAAGAGAAAACGTTATACGAAAAATACACTAACAACGACTTATCTCAATTCCAGAATGCCTAGCGCCACCCAGCTACGAGGAGGTGGTGGGCATCCACTATCCCCAGTACCAGAGCCAGCCCATCACCCAGCCCATCACCGCCGCCATGGCGACCGCCCAGACGTCACACAACGTCAGCGACCCGCCGCCGACGGTCATCACCGTCACGTCAGAGCGGACGTCGGTGCAAGTCGCCGCGTCATGACTTCGTTAACTCGTTTTTAATAACGTTACTCAACTTACGTTTTCGGGATAACGTTATTGATGACGTTAAAAAGTTAATGTTTTGAATTTGTTGTCGAATGTTGGGATTAGAACATTTTAATAATGTTTTTAATACGCAACTCGAAACAGCGTTTTTAAGCCTCGGATTAGTTATCTTTTTGACGTCAATTAAAACGAACTTTATATTCGATCTTTGATTGTTTTGTTACAAATTTTCAACGATAAAATAAATGTGCAATATTAGCATTAATTCTCTTACATTAACATCATGTACTACGACTATATATCGTGGAACAATATTAATGGCAAAAATAGGCATACTAATTAAGTAGTACAACAATGACCATGATATTTTTGCAATCGCATTTATGTAGGTATTCCTTTAATACTTCACTTGCAGTATTATGCCATATTTTAACCTTCAATTTACTGCTGGACAGTAAAGAAAAAAACATTATAAGGTGCTGAACGACGAGTTGCAGTCATTTATATCGATACACTGTGATACTAGTGTACCAAAGCTAAAATAATTATACATTATATCAAACCATAAAATACATTACGGTGGCCTGAATCGTGAAAACGCTCAGCTGTGAACGAAATGCAACTGTCTTTGTCGCACTAAATAAAAAGTGACAAAGAGAGAAAACTACGCTACGCCACAGAGCGTAAGCGAATGGCGTCTTAGGGTCTCCCCGAACCAATCGACGCGGAATCTGCTTAAGCCGGTTAAAAAAAGCTTTATGTCGACGATATAAGAGCGCAAAAACTTGCGCATCGCCAGAGCTGCCTATCCGAGCGGCTCGACGTCTTTTTCACTCTTATGCTGTAGACATAAAGCGTGTATCGACCGTCTTAAGCAGATTTGGGGAGACCCTTAGCTACACACCCTGATCATATACTATTACAAGCAAGTAACAAAAATAATGAGACGCGATTTTTTTACAAGAACAGTCAATGCGACTAAATAAGTGACAATGACTATAGAAGCACTAGATATTGTCGTTGTCTCTATTTGAAACTGCATTTTCGTTATTGCTTTTATCGCTTGGGCAACGTGGTCCAAAATATATGATCTTTTTTTTCTTTATGAATTGTTAAGAGGACAAAACTCGAACCAAAGCAAACTTAATACAAGTTTGCACTTCATTTCAGTTGGTTCGGAATCGTAAGAAGTCGATTTCGCTGAAATAATAAAGTTAAACGTTGTCTACACTATTAAAACCAAGAAACTCTTTTGATTTGAAATAGTAAAAACAGAGGCTTTAATGTTTTAAGAAAAATCTGTTTTTGTTCTCCATCGATAAATGACGACCGCACTGTAAATATTGCTTTATATAAAGTACCGCTGTGTACTAATTATTATGTATAAGTAGGGTTATAATTGTTTAGGTTAAGATTTTTATGTACATACATAGATTGTGGGTGAAAATTGACAAAAAGACCATCTTATTTATGAACTTTAATAAAAAGTTGTTACTTTATGGCGTGTTTATTATTTAATTTAAAAGTTTTTCTTACTACCTACCTATGTAAAACAGCAGGTTTAGTACATGATTGGTGCGACAGTATGTCGCCGCGAGATAGATCTCCCGTCCTTTACTAGCTAGGTATATTAACAAAAGAGGGACGGATAGACTATCTCGCGCGAGATACTGTCGCGCCAATCATGTGCTAAGCATACTGATCATCTTTACGTAATATAAAAAAAAAATCTTATGCAAGATGGCCGAAACAATTGTGCATTCTTGTTGCCCGTGAGGTTTTGGAACTCCGAATAGGTAGAGGGTAGAGAGTTATAAGAAGTTTCAGAAGGGTTGATTTTTTTTAACACGTTACTACCTACCTACTACGTGCTAGTATAATAACTTAGAGCTATTACTTAAAAAATTTGAAATAATTCCCCATAATAATGGAAGGTTCCATTGTGGATTTTTTTGATATTCTTCATTCTTTTTCTCAAATTCTCACTGGCAGCGAGAATGGATTTTTTTTGGGCACCTGTTAGTCAATATTAGTTAAAGTTCCCAACATAAATATACATGGCGGTCTTTGACAAGAGGCTTTGCTGCTTTCTAAAGGGTAGAACGTCGCATACTAGTGTGTGCATACTATGAAACTGGCCTACTACTGCGAAGATCGAAATTTGAGGATTTCTCTCTGTCACTCGAACGAAAGCGTCGTTAGAGTGACAGAAACAAATCCACGAAATTTGTGGATTTCGAAGTTCGCGGTAGGGTCGCTGACTTTAATCTACACATAGTTAGCTACCCAACCAACGTGTACATTAGCGTTTACTCGATACATTAAGTAGCACATCACGTTCGCTCCAATAGGTAAGAGCAAGTGTGATAGACTGCTTTTACGTATCAATTAAACGTTACTTGCCAAAGTGGTTAGCACTAAGTATGTAAGTATGATCAACATATTATTCAAACAATCGCTCAAATGATGAATCAATGGGGTCGTTCCTTTCATAGAATCAATATAGTAGCATTTCCTTTTTCGATTTTGATAACAATCGAAATTTGTCACTATTTATTACACGGTAAGATTCGAAATATAATTTATTAAGGAAAATAATATGGTGTGCTTTACGAGGTTAAGTTGGCTGTGTGGTGACGGCAGTAAGAATACATTTGTCACCAGTCACCACCCCAACTCTTCCCGCAGGTATCGTAAGAGTCGACTAAGGCATTGAAGTGTCACAAACCATTATTTTATAGAAGATTGATGACGGGCAGCAGCGTCATTATAGTAGTCACATTACTGTGCGATTGTCAATCCACTTCCTCAACGTGACGATTATGGTCATAATACCTTCTAATGCGTTTTTAGACCTGGACGCAGGCCTACGTCCAGCAGTGGACTGAGATAGGCTGATCATGTCATGTGATATCATGTGTCTTAATAGATTTTCAAAGTGACATGGCAATTATTTGACATAAAGTAATAAAAGGCATAAATTGCATTGTTTGTTATTATGTTAAATATAATACAACATAAATTACATAAAACATACCATCACGATTATTGTTATGGGCTCCATTTTCCGCACTTAGCCCGTAAAGTACCGAGAAAAATCATAAACGTCCAATTGTTTCTTTCCAAAGACTTGTATGTAAAATATGTCGCCTGATAAGTACAGTCGCCATCAGATATAATTGAGCGGCCAGGGTGTTCATAAATATCTGAGCAAGCCCCTAATTAAAAAAAAAAAAACAAAATAATACGCGCTCTCTATGTATGACACATAGAGAGCGCATATTTTTTTCCTTTTTTTTTCTCTTACCTTGTAATCTAAGACCCCGCACTTTGTATTGTAAACGAAATAGACGTCGAGGGTGGCGAAAAATCAGCGCTGTAACAGCCAGTCTGTCTCGCAGAAAAATGTTCCCGTTGCCACAATTTTATGGTTCTGTTTCTTTCTGTTGACAGATAATTATGTTGTTTTTTTTTGTATAAATTGTACTTTTGTATGTGTGGCAATTAATTTTTTTTTCTTTCTTTCTTTCTTTGTTTAGATATTTGTGAACATCGCGGCCACTCCGATACGATGATAACTAAACGACGATAGCGTCTGTACAACAATGAGGTTTCATTATTTATGTAAACATTGTATTATGAGTAGTTTATGCATTTTATTCTGCCACAGCACTTGAATCCGACAGTTAAATGACGATAGTAATAATCACCAAATTAAAAATTTTAAAAAACCGACCTCAGCCGGTTTCTCCAAGATTCCCGATTTGTTTCCATCATTGGTTTCCTCAAATCCTACTTTCTGAATGCAAATTCTTGTAAATTCATGAAAATTACCAAAAGCGCCATACATGTACCTATAACATTTGAAGAGATCCCTCGATTTCTCCAGGATCCCATCATCAGACCCCAACTTGGTGCCAATGGGACCATCTCGGAGTAATACACGTTCGATCACAAAAAGAAATTTTAGAATCGGTTCACTATTCTCGGAGATATCAGGTAACATACATACAACAAAAAAAAAAAAAAAAAATTCAGTCGAATTGAGAACCTCCTCCTTTTTTTGAAGTCGGTTAAAAAGTGTAGGTACTTTATCACGCTGCTGTCTATAGTACCTATGCTATTTCACAAGAACACACGATCCAACAATATTACATTAAATTACATGAAACAAAATTATTATTAACAATTTATAGGAAATAAAAATCAAACAGCCGCATTTTCTTGAACCTTAAGACGACGGCTATCAGGGAAAAATATAATATTCATACCTTCAAAAAACTTTACATAGCCAATTGGGTCAAAATTCTTTTCGTTGTCTTATTTTGTGTCCCTAAAAAACGTGACGCAGTGGTGATTTTTGTATGAGATGATATTTTGATGTCAATTTCTGAAATATGGATTAAAATCTAGCGTGAAAAAGAAATACAAGTGCACCGAATTTTTTATATATACTGAAACAAGACAACGAATAGAATTTTGACCTAATTGACATCTTCCCGTGGGCGTCGTAAAGAGTCAACTAAAGGATTGAAGTGTCGCTGACCGATCGTTTATTGAAAATTGATGAGAGGCCTATGTCCATAAGTGGACTGAAGTATTTCCGCTGCACTTTGCAGCTGATGATGATGAAAAAATTAGGTAGGTAATAACTTCGATCTGCTATTATTCAGACGTTTTAAATTGAACTAAAGTTATTTAGCTGTCATTTAAAAATAATTTTATGCAACAGCCATAATCATTATTTAAAAATATTATACCTTTTTGTGACCGCCACCGATGCATTTGCCAGATAAATAATGGATCACTGTTGCATAAAGTACAAATTCAAAATTAATATTATAAAAATAGCATTTTTTATTTACAGCCTACATCTTAAGAATTTGCCGCTTTTTCTACTGACACGTTAGTTGACCAGACTACATTAACAATTTTTTTGCGCTAATATTACAGGGTTCTAAATTAAAGGATTTTTCACGTGGAAGCTATGAGACGCAACTATGGGTAAGAGTGAGTGATAGATAGGTAGCTGCATCTCTTTCTTGTAAATAGCTGTGTCAAAATTCGCAGTAATAAGTTGCATGTGTAAATCCCGCTTAATTCAGTGCACACGAAATGGTACCTTGGCACGGTGCTTAAAATGGACTCTATTTAAGAATAAAATAAAACTATGAAAACGGATAAACTCGCGTATATTAACTAATTTTAACTTCATTCCGACGTTTCGAACTCTTTACAGGGTTCGTGGTCTGCGGATGACTGACAATGGAGATGGATAGTTTTATTTCATGGGATTACACATGAAATAAAACTATCCATCGCGGTAACTGAAGAAAATATTTTATTTAAGAACTTTATTTAAGAAGAGAGTCGAACATTTCCATGTGCACTGACACAACTAGACTTGGTGTCAATGTCAGAGTTAAAATTTTAAATCCATAAAATATGCGTGAAACATAGCACCTTGTAATATTTAGACCGCCATTTACTGTCATTTCTGATTGAAGTCGATCTTGACTTTCCGTCGATAAGTAAATACCGACTCTTTTAACCCCAACCTTCAGAAGCTCGCTTTGTTTACTTTTTAAACATTTCCGTGGTCTGAGTCAGTGGGATGTTCTTGGCAGAATGCCACAAGGGCTTGGCCTCACGTGGACAAAGTAAGTATTTATAAGGATTCGTCATCCTTACTAGAATAATTCGTTAGGGCATGGAGACTGCAGTATTATATTATAGTATCATTATTTTAATACAAATCTGTAAAATTCGGGGATTTTTCTCTGTCATTCCAACGAAGGCGTTACTAGAGTCCGCTTACAATGGGCCTCATAAGAAGGCTCAAAGTCACCCAAAGGGCTATGGAGAGAGCTATGCTAGGAGTTTCTCTGCGTGATCGGATTAAAAATGAGACCATCCGCAGCAGAACCAAAGTATAGCCGAAATAGCTCTCCGAATCGCTAAACTGAAGTGGCAGTGAGCGGGGCACATTGCGCGTAGAACCGATGGCCGTTGGGGCGGGAAGGTTCTAGAGTGGCGGCCACGTACCGGATGGCGTAGCGTGGGCCCCCCACAAGGTGGACCGATGACCTGGTGAAGGTCGCAGGAGTCTGCTGGATGCGGGTGGCGCAGGACCGGTAATTGTGGCATCTTTGGGGGAGGCCTATGTTCAGCAGTGGACGTCTTTCGGCTGATATGATGATGATGATGATGATGACCGTGTATAGAAGTATCCTTATCCGGCCCAAAGGTTCCCATAACACTAGCATGGCAGGAGCACTGAATGGCTGAATGGCTAGGAAAATTTGCAGGTTTAGGTCTGGTATCATTTACTTGAAAATATAATAAAATATGATTTCTGATCTATTTGATAATGTATTCTGGCAGGCGCAATGTATATTGTGTACATAGTTCGAATAATTCAATTTGTCGCAAACAGAACTCATGAATCTCATGATATTGAAATAGGCGCGTCCAATAGTCTCGATTTCCTTTTTTTATCACGAACTTGATACCCAGGCCTCTATTTTACCATGGTGACAGGTGCAGCATTTGTATATAAAATTAGTTTCTGCCATTGCAGTAAGCTTAGCACAGCATTCGTGCGACAATAATGCCGCCGCGAGATAGACTAGTCATCCCTCTTTTATTCATATAGTTAGTAAAAGATGCAAAATCTACCTCGCGGCGACATGCCTACTGACATACCAATCATGTGCTAAGCATGCAGTCGTCTCTATGGTTATCATTTACCATCAGACGGGCCGTGTGATTATTCTCCAATGATATCAAATAAATAGCAAGAACTTTAAGATATCAACAATTAAAACCTAGTTTTTTTTATGAAGTAAATTACAAAGGTCACAAAAAACACGACAATTATAGCGAATTTCCGACACACTCATGTCAACAATTACCTAACAAAGATTGTTCTAAGCCTTGTGACAATTGTTACTAGTTACTACTTTCGGAGAGTAAAAAGAAAATTTTAACAATGTAACGTTATTAGGAATGATTTTATTTTGGTGGCAAATAAGCACATGGACCGTCCATTAGTAAGCGGTAGCCGTAGCCAGACGTCAGTAAAACTGATATTTTACAATTGTCGCGCCTGTCTCCATTAGCGTTGAAAATGTGGGAAAAAATCAAATTGTATTTTTCGGGAAGGTATGAAAATTTCGTTTTTTTTCCGTTTTTTTTCGGTTTTTTACAGAAATAATCAATGTCACTGTCACTGTCGCTCCTTGCCATCCGTTTCATTTGATTTTTCGTCAGTGACATCGCGTTCTGCTGGTATAAGTGAAAATTAGACCTAATTCTGCTTGGTTTAGAGTTGAAAATTAAAGTCGAAAATTTCATTAATTTTTTTTTAAAAAACAAGCTGTTTGGAAATAAACGGGATTTAATTCGGAAATTTTCAAATGGTGAAACAAGCGCCTACTGCCGCGAACTACGAAATTCATGAATTTCGATGATTTGCCTCCGTCACTCCAACGAAGGCGTTATTAGTGTATTTCAAATCTCAAAAAGGCCATAATGGATTTCTAAGTTCACGGTAGAGCCGCTATATCGTACCATTCGATATAGCGGCAAGCATTTACCTTCGCATTTGCTCGATACGTAAACTAGTCTATCACGCAGTGACAAACTGCTTTGTGTAATTGAGTAAACGCCGTCGTAGAACTTGCTTGCCAACTCATGATAAAACATGCATACTCCAAAACATGTCGCGCATATTGACTAAAACAATGCGTTACTCACGATTAGTTATTAAATTTAAAACTTAGTGATCGACAGATAAAGTAAAAATACATTTGTCGCCACACCAAATATTCCCGCGGGTGTCGTAAGAGTCGACTAAGGGATTGAGATGTCACTGAACATTCTTTGATAGAAGATTGATGATTATAGCGTCATCAATGTCATCATAGGGGACACATTAGGTACTGCGTTCGGCAATACGCTTGCCCAGCGTGGTGATTATGGGAGTATATATATAATATAATGTAATTAATGTATTAATGTATGTTGCTGATTGAATGTCTCTGTCAAGACATCCGAAGCTCGCGTCTTGTACACCTTAATGATCGATTTACCCATAAATGGACAATATGGACATGGCATAATTACCACTTTGTGAACATAATTTATAGCTGTGTAATTCCAAACACGCTGTGTGTTTCACAAAGAAGTGCGCTTGGTGCTTGCTCAAATAATACTTATGATTATGTTCATAAAACATGACATTACGATACAATTGCGAAAAAATTAAGTTCGACGAATTTTCTTTTCGCACGTATTGTAGGTGGGCGGATTTTCATTTTGTTATAGTTTTTTCAAATTTTCCATATTTTGATTTATTATTTTTTTCCTACTCAGCGTCGCGAGCTCTTTCGGGCCTCATTAGCAGCAAAAAGTATCCCGAAAATCCCATACATTTTAATGTCTTCCACTGAGTTACGGTCGAAGAAAGTGTATGAAAAATAATAACCCAATGGATTTTATTTGAGACACTTTTTTATTTCTCTCAGGATCGAAAGAGCTCGTAATTCTGAGTAGAAAAAATGAAAAACGGTCCAAATTTGGCAAATTTCATAAACTACAACAAAATAAAAATCCGTCTCGGTACATATTGTATCGTAGAACGTTTTTCTGTACAGTAGCCCTACCATGTGCTGTCGCTACGTTATTAACGCGGACTTACTTTCTACCCGGCTCGCTCGCACCAATACGCGAGTAGGTATCTACGAGCGGGATGGATATAAAGTTAGTCCGCGTTAATCTTGCAACGGCGTACCTATAGCCGTACTATGAGTTTGAAAGTAAAGGATACGTTCGGTTTTACACGATACGTAATGCATTCTATCGCGCTCACACTGACATAATTGGAGCGAGCGCGATGACCTGCTTTATGGCCTGGCCACGACATTGGTCTAAGGCGACCAGCGGCGAGCGAATCCATGAGTTGGAGCGGGATGCCGATATGGGTACGAGAGGGAGCACGTATGGTTTTCTGCTAAGCCGGACGCCTTAGATTAGACCAATGTCGTGGCCGCGGCGTTACGTATCGAGTAAAACCTAACGTTACCGATACTCGCAAAGACATGTCAAGTCATTGGCACACTGGTCAGACTCAACGCTTTTGAGTTTTGATTAAATGAGAATAGCCCATCCAATCAGAACGCTATAAATAGATCACATACTTATCCGTATTTGGAATCCAACTAATATGTTCTACGGCTATCTAAGGTGAGATATTTCATGCCAGAATATAGAAAAATACCTAAAAGGCATTCAATAACGTATCATAAATCAAGCTGGGAATTTATCACAACATAGTAATTAACTTTACATTTTTGTTTTGGGATAAAGCGTTCATACACATACGTACAATGTACATTGTACATACATACATTAGCAGCCTATCTCCGTTCACTGCTGTAGCGTTGAAAATTTCCGGATTAAATCCCGTTTCTTTCCATACAGCTTGTTTTTTTCCGGACTTTTTGGAAAATAGTAATGAAAATTTCCACTTTAATTTTCAACTGTAAACCAAGGAGAGTTAGATCTAATTTTCACTTATACCAGGAGAACGCGATGTCACCGAGGAAAAATCAATTTAAACAGATGGCAAGGAGTGACAGTGACATTGATTATTTCTGTAAAAACCCGAGAAAAACTAAAAAAAAAACAAATTTTCATACATTCCCGAAAAAAGCAATTTGATTTTTTCCGACATTTTCAAAGTTATGCTGGACATACAGTCTGGCAAAAAAGAGTAGAAATTAAAAAGTGGCAACATTGTAGTGTCGTCCCGTTTTCTCACGCATATTGATTCGAAAGGGACGACACTACGATGTTGCTACTTTTTAATTTCTACTCTTTTTTGCCAAGCTGTAGGCTTCTACTAAAGGCTGGGCCACTTCGGATGCGTGTCCAGCATATGAATACTTCCCGATTCGTCGGTTTCCTGTTTTGCCGGATTCTTGTTACGTCGGATTCTTGTTTCGTCGGAAATATTAATATACATTAAATCATCCAAGTAAAAGAAACGTGCTTATATTTTCTAATTGTATGAAATGATCTGCTTCTCTACGTCTGCCTTTTATTTAATAGATAGGTATAACCGCGATATTTCTGCAGTATTTCTTAATCAAAAAAACGTGGCGAATCAAGAATCCGACAAAATAAGAATCCGGCGAAACAGGAATCCGGCGAATCGGGAAGTATTCCAGCATATGCCCGTGCGCGTGTGCGTGGCGTGTGCGTTGTGTACGCGCACTTGCTGTACACAGGCTTAAGGTGTGCCTTGGCTTTAATAACTAGTGGATGCATTAAGAGGTAAATGCCCATAATCACCACGCTAAGCAAGCGGATTGGCGATGGCAGCAGTGTGTTGTGTTCACTATGATGACATCCTTCCTCCTTGGCACCATACCGCGGGAGCCTAACTTTTTAGATTTATCTTAATTTGAATTTCGTCGGTTGACAACCAAAACTCACTAAGTAACAAATACCTACTTGAAATAAAGCTCGTATGAGAGCTCTGATTCAATATTGAGATACGACGTTGCTAAGAGTACCTAGTGACAGTTTTTATAGTGAGTTTTGCTTGTTAGCCGACGATTTGAGATCTCCTCCCCTCATCAGCCTGCCTCAGTCCACTGCTGGACATAGGCCTCTCCTACTAACTATGCGTATACACGCATTAGGAGGTAAATGCCCCTAATCACCACGCCTGGGCATAGCGGATTGGCGATCGCAGTAATGTGTCCACTAATTAAAGAATGGTCACACTTCTATCCCTTAGTCGACTCTTACGACTCCCGCGGGAAGAGTTGGAGTGGTGACAAATGTATTCTTACTGCCGTCACTACACGGCACATTTGATCTAGTCTACTTTAGTTTTAATTATATTTGAATGATTATTTATAATGTTATAGCCTTTATTAGCATAATTTATACCAATTAATAAAGTTCTTACATAGGTGTAAAAAACTTGTATTAATGAATAAATAAATAATTAAATAAATAAATAATGTATTGGAATTAACCAAAATATATCAGGATTCAGCGAGGTCGCTCGTTTTCAGCCCCCAGCCATAAACTTAAAGCTAACAGTAAGGCACTGGTCTCACCGCGAGCTACTATGCTATGAACTATCGGCTATAAACACGAACAAAAGATACGTACTCCCGTGTAAATAAAAGAGACACGGCGATACTCGCACGGCGGTGATATCTTTTGTTCGTGTTTATAGCCGATAGTTCATAGCTTAGTAGCTCGCGGTGAGACCAGTGCCTAAGACTTAACTATCTTAGGCACTGGTCTCATCGCGAGCTACTAAGCTATGGACTATCGGCTATAAACACGAACAAAAGAAACTCACTCTGACGGAATAATAAAAACTGTTCTGTGCTCACTCCCGTGTAAATAAAAGAGACACGGCGATACTCGTCCAGCTATTTATTAGCTATACCACAGCGCGAGTAGGTATCGCCGTGTCTCTTTTTTTACACGGGAGTGCGCATCTTTTGTTCGTGTTTAATTGTTTATAGCCCATAGGTCATAGCTTAGTAGCTCACAGTAAGACCAGTGCCTTAGGTGCTAAAGAATAGGTGCCAATACTATTTATATATTTATATAATAAAATTTAATTCGAAGTTTTTAATCGCCA
Organism: Thaumatotibia leucotreta; assembly: GCA_025490895.1. NCBI lineage: Eukaryota > Metazoa > Arthropoda > Insecta > Lepidoptera > Tortricidae > Thaumatotibia > Thaumatotibia leucotreta. The sequence goes on along the minus strand of JALPQI010010218.1, from coordinate 19,583 downwards.
AATTAAAAACAAGCATTAACCGATTTTTCATAGATCCCATGATCAGACTCCGATTCAGTACCAACGGGACCATCTCGGAGTTATACTATACCCAGTCGATAAAAAAAATTAAAATCTGTTTACGATTCTCGGATATATCGAGGCATACACATTTTAAAAATCAGCCGAAATGAGAACCTTATCTTTTTTTAAGTTTCGTTATGCAATTAATAAAATAATGCTACGGCAGTACTGACATGGAATTGCCAGCAATATCTTATTATCCTTATAGTTTATTAAGTAATTAGTCATATTGCATGATATTATGATCACACATTAACCTCGTATCCCTAATCACCACTAGTTCTTTACCCGAAGAGACAGGTGAAAGATAGACTGTCGATGTCGTATTTATTTTAGTAGTAGTTCATAGGCCCAAAAATTACTAAATATACCTATATGAAACATATGAAAGAAACACATTCACTGCCATCGACGCACATTCTACAAGTTTGTGCCTAGATCAGTAGGCGTACCCATGAGTTGGAAAGTAAAGGATACGTTAGGTTTTACTCCATAGCAGTTCAGCGGGGAATGCTGCCGGGACTTTGTTACTTTGCTTGTAGACGAACCATGACTGCAAGTATTGGAAACATTAGGTTTAAAGCCTACGTATCCATTACTTTCCAAGTCATGGTACGACTACAGGCCAAGACGCCAATCGCTAACGCAATCGCAAACGAAAGTCTGAAGAGAGATAGTAGACTACATGCCAAGGCTTTTTAAGTGGGAAATGTCTCGGACGACAAACATTTGTGATGTGATCCGAGGCTTCCCCATTTAACGGCCGAGGTGTGTATACTATTTTTCTGCTCAACGGAGCCCGCAGGCGGCAACTTAGTTTAGCGCAGCGGCCGGCAATGTGCTGTGCTGGGGGGCTACTATGACGTACTAATTCGATTCAGTTTAGGTTCAGGGAAAGGGGCAGTGATATACGACTCGCATAGCCTTGTCCCTTTCTGTAGACCTAAACTGAACCGCATTAGTACGTCATAGTAACCCCCCAGGCCTAGGTTATACGGGTAATTCCGTATGTCAGAAAAAATCTAATTGTTTTGAAATGGACTTTGATGAAGCGTGAAGTAAAAGACGTTTTTTTCCAGGGATTGAAATACCTGATTTCCTTTTTTCACTATTACAAAATGGATTGGAGGATTCTTAGGTTCCTTTGTATAATTTTGATATTTAATACTTTCTATATTTATTAGTAATCTCGGCTACCCGCAATCCTTGAACACATACATTACGATCGCAAAACCTGTGTCGCCATCTATACTTGTACAGTCACGTCTAATAATATGTATGCATTTCAGAACGTGTCTCAAAGGCATAAGGATCAAAATCGTATACATATTATTAGAGCCGACCGTACACGTATAGATAACCACGCCTGCCAATTATTATAATCAGGTGTTTTGTCACGTGCTATCGACCATTATAATTTTGCATTTATTAATTTTGAACTTAGCTACTAAAATGTAGACAATAAAGCTTAAAATTGATGTTTGCTTAGAACAAAATTGAAATTGTCTCATGGTTCTCGTTCAATGTATGCTTGACGTGCTGCTTGTCTAATAAAGTACATGGTTACGATCGCTGTATAGTTGTTTATGTATTTAGAGCTACAATTTAATTGCTATGTACTTAAATTATTAGCAGCTCAGCTGTAAGTTAAATTCAGGTAATATAACTCCTAACGTCAATTTTTTATAGATCTATATAGGTCTATAACTATTAATCTTGATTTTTTTTACCGTCCCACATATATCTGAATATTGCTTTAATTGTTGCTTCAAGGCAAATTGTCGTTGTTTTATTATCAGTCTGTACTACCCTCATCGATTTCCATATTCCACATTTTAGGATTCGAGTCACCTTTTAGGGACTCCAGAGCTTAAAAGGCCCGGATCGAAACAAAAAAAGTCGTAAGCCTGAAAACACAATTTGGATATCTGTCCAAATATGAATAGGTATCATGTGAGTGATGTGAGCTACCCGAACAAATAATGTATGAATGTATGTATATCTTCCATTTCGCTCGTCGCTTCAATGAAGCCTAAAAGTTATCTGTAGTAGTAAAAATCAAAAGCCGTTAAAAAAACTTAAGAAGTATTTACGTTTATGTTTTGATAGGCGTCATATTTCTTCGCTTAATATGTACATTTTGACAGATGAAAGCACTTCGTTTGTTTTCGTATCTCACGCGATCGGTTATTTGTCTGTTTGCATCGAGATTTTGCGTCATTTCTAAAGATAATAATGAATGCACGAGCAGTTATAGAAAATCTGGCGATTACGTACGATTATTTGCGTCATAATTTGTTTCGTTCTCGTAATCTCGAATATTTCTGATATGCATGCAACTTTTAATTTTGGACAAAACGGTAACTAGAAGAAATGAATAGAAAAAGCGCTGACTTAAAATGGTTGGAACTTCCCTTTGTTTAACGCCCTGACAATAAAAAAAAACATATAATCATAAAAACACCTTCAGATTTTAGAACAGGCTCCGGTTAGCGACGGTGACTTAGGGTAAAGACACAGATATCAGCATCAGCATGCGTTCGCATTTCGTCTAATGAAATTGGCCGCTTAGTATGAAACGTGTAAGCATACGTAGGTACGCGTGCGGAAAGCTGGACGCGGTCCCATACTATTGACATTTTCTATAGACAAAATGCGTACGCATGCTGATAAATGTGTCTTCAATCTCCCTTGCGGCAATCTTTGGGGGAGGCCTATGTTCAGCAGTGGACGTCTTTCGGCTGACATGGTGATGATGATGATGATACTTAGCCTAAACTCTCTGGTCCCTCTTCGTGGTTTCACATTTGTCTATTTGTTGCAAAGCCTTATCTACACTTACGAGTATGTATGTAAGCATTCCGTCTCTGTAAATGGCCAAGTTTGTTAAGGATATCAATCACAGTAACCTGTAAGCCTACCGTGAAGTTCGAAAATCGAAATATCGAGCACCCGTCTCTCTCACTCTAATGATGCGTTCGTTGGAGTGAACCAGACGGACGAGCGAGATTTTCGATTTCCGAAGTTCGCAGTAGACTTACTGGGCCTCAGTATGCGCCAGCGCAAAGTATCGCAATATAATTGAATAATAACTCACACGCCTAGCCGGTAATAGTCACACGTTGTAATGAGTAAAGACAGCCGTGACATTATAATCCCTTTAACAGGTCTAAGATAGTGCGAAGGTTGGTAGCTGGCTAGATAAAGGTCAAACTTGGAGTTAACAATGAAAATAAAATAAAAAATTACCTGATATACGAAAAACATCTACAATGTAGATTTGACGTTAAAAGAAACATTACCAATAAGCGACGTAAAGTAATTCCCAATAATAGGCTTGATCATATATCTCTGATTTGGCTATAAAAAGTTTTCTGAAGGCATGAATATTATACTTTTCCCTGATAGCCGTCGTCTTAAGGTTCATGAAAATGCGGTTCTTTTATTTTTATGTACTATAATTCGTTAACAATATTTTTCTAAGTGACGATGCTTTCGTTCCGCAACAAGTACAATGAAATAGAAAAAAATAATGACAAGAGTGACATTGACGTTGACAGATTTTTTTTTCTATTTCATTGTACTGATTGCGGACGAACGTATTAGGCTCTATTCAATCCATAAAACTGAACAAATGTCAGCTCCCTCACTTAAAAAAAAGATTATTAACAATTTACAGGAAATAAAAATAAGAGAGCCTCATTTTCTTGATCCTTATATCCTTATTCAGACGACAGATATCAGGGAAAAATATAATATTCATACCTTCAGAAAACTTTATATACTCGTAGCCAATTACTTACTATTTTGGCTGTAGTTCAAAGTGAAACTTGGCCTTCGAAACAAGAGCTCGTCACTTGCCCCGATCCAGCGCGGTATCCTGCGATGAATAGACATGGAGTTCATGCAGATAGATAGAGTAGTGATGGCCGTAAGAATACATTTGTCACCACCCCATATCTTCCCGTGGGTGTCGTAAGAGTCGACAAAGGGAATAAAATGTTACCTAATGAATATTCCTTTACAGAAAACTGATGCAACCGCATCATCATAGTGTACACACTACCTACTGCGATCCCCAAGATTGCCCAGCATGGCGATTATGGGTATTTACCTCCTAGCATAGATACGCATAATTAATAGGAGAGGCTGACGTCCAGCAGTGGACTGAGAGAGGCTGATGACGTGACACCTCAACGACATCGCACTAGTGGTACCCGCTCCCGACCCGTGTTCCAACAGCTATGTCCAACTGGTTGGGCCACAGGGAAATAAAATGATCCGTAGTCCATCCGATTGTGCTACGAGGAAGTTGGTTTACCCGTGGTCCAATTGGCTGTACCACGGTACACTAAATTTATCGGTATTCCAATACTACAACATATTATGTATAGGTACGTATACTAGTCTTAGTTGTACGGTCGAGGAATTTAATTTCCTACCCAATTCGTACCTTGTCATAGTAGCTATAATATGACAGTCCTAGCAGCTTTCATATTGATTGTCACTGTGACAAGGTACGAAATGGATAGGAAATTAGATTCCTCGACTGTACTATGACTTATGAGTCATAATTACATGACAGTAAAGAAAAAGTAATTTGACAGTTGAACCACGGATGATTTTATTTACCCGTTGCACAACCAGTTGGACATAGCGGTTGGACTACGGGAGCGGTGGAACCTGGGACTCCCAACCGTACGACGTCCGTTGGTCTCCCAAAGTATACTCCTCTGACTGCCCGATCCTTCCTCATTCTGAGTAACTAACCGAGAGCTAACGAAGTCTGTAAGATTTAGTTTCGCTTATTATATTGGGCTCAGTCATCAACTCTTCGATCTCGGCATTATTCCGGATCCTTTAGATGGGTAAATCCATGTAACTGTAATGAAAGTGACCATATAATTGTCTGTTTATTTACTTATATTATAATCCATGTGTAAGTGTTACACTGTATCTGAGTAAGTATTACTTTGATAGCTAGACATAATAACAGTTGTTGTTGTTGCACAATTTGTCAGCCTCCGTAGCCTAGTTGGTAGTGACCCTGCCTACGAAGCTGGAGGTTCCGGGTTCGAATCCCGGCGAGGGCATTCTTTGTGTATTTATTTATCACAAATGTTTGTTCCTTGGTCATGGCTGTCTATGTATTTAAGTATCTATATGTATCTATCTATTATATATATCGTCGCCTGGTACCCACATTACAAGCCTTAATTGAGCTTACCGTGGGACTAGGTCGATTTGTGTAAGATGTCCCAAGATATTTATTATTTATTATTTATTTTACAATTAATAAATAAACATGCGAGAAATTGGTCACTTTCATTAGTTTCATTACACTCTTACATGGAATATTTAACCCAGATGCCATCGTTTTTTCTAACAGGATCCAGGATCTCTCTAAGCACTTTTCTTTCCACTACTAGCTGGTTTTTTTCTTTTAGTGTTCTCTTAATTAATACATAAATTTTATAAGGCGCACGGAATATGTAAGTATGAAATTCGGTTATTTTCGTAGCCTGTATGAATGAATAGCAACCTGCGGCCCTACAACGAAATTCGTAAATTTCGAGGATTTGTCTCTCTCACTCTAATGACGCCTTCGTTTGAGTGACAGAGAAAAAATCTCGAAATTTCCGAATTTCGATTTTCGTTGTAGTAGGCCTGACTTGATTACGGGCTATTAAGCCTCATCCACATCGTTCCGCGCCGTCACACCAGCACCGGCCGGAATCGCGTGAAGGTCGTTTAATAGGTGATTACCGAATACGTATGTACCGTATTTTTAACAGACATCAAAAAAAGATGAGGTCCTCAATTCAAGCAATATTTTTTTGTATGTACTCGATAGACATTGCGGGGTATCGTGATTTTTTTTTAACTACGACGCACGGTTAAACACCTCTACCCACAACACATCTCTTTTTTTATAGGTTTGTGAAAACTACTATACCTCGACGGGAAATGGGGTTGTGCTATCATAAAATCCATACAATGACTAACATAAAATAAGATTTTTTTTATAAATATTAGATGTCATATACCAAAGAAAAACGACCAAGATCACCTATGTCCGAGGTGAGGAGCCGCGAAAGCTGAGTACGTGGGTTCGATCCCCACCTCGGACATAGGTGATCTTGGTCGTTTTTCTTTGGTATATGACATCTAATATTTATAATTTATATAGTATTAAGTAGTGTGACTACTGGAGAAAAATTAAAAAGTACAAATCAAAATATTTAGTTGATAAATAATTTGATTTGTGTTTTCACAATATGTTCAAGATTTTTTTTTCTAATATTCATAGTTTTCTCTTTACTGAAGAAATTTTAATTAAAATAATCTAAATAATTACTTCATACTAATATAGGTATTTACAACATTTTCCCTTTTAACGAAATTAAAAAAAAAAGCACTGATATGGTTTCAAACAGTTAAATAAAAGTAACTTCCGTGACTTAGATCCCGATTAAGATAATCATCGAAAGTGTTAAAACTTTACGCGCCAATTCTTCCGGAAAAACAAAACGATTGTCGATGGTTGTTGTCAGTCTCACGTTGCTACCGCAGCGAAAGCACGCTAAGCGGTTTTAAAACCAAATTACGATTCACTTTTTGAAATTCGGGCGCGCGAAACGAAACGTTCGAAATACAAAAAAGTGTTGACATGTTTTAATGATTAATGTTTTTTTTTGTGATGAACGTATGTTTTTAATTGGATGAATCAAACAGGTAAATATTGTTACCTATCGGGTTATTTTACTTTTGTGGAATTTACTTCACTATTGACTGAATTAGATAATAATTAGAACTAACTATTATATGGAGACAAATACCCAGTGCATAAGCAACTGTATTCAAAACGATCGTGGTTGACATGGGACTCGAACCCACAACCTCTGGACTGCCGGTCCAGCGTGCTACCAATGAGGGTTTTCTCGAAAACGTACACCACTTGTTGGCGCCACTTAGCCGTAAGGTCCCGCTAAGAAACACAATTATCTAGCCCCAAAGAAAAACTAAGTAGAAAATATTTTTATTTTTTTATATAATTTTATTAACGTACTTATACAAAACATTTAAACACGAAACTATAGGCACTCTGAGAATTTAGGCAAGTTTCTGGACCTGACGCCTCAGTCCTGCCGCCCTAGTGAGCGTCATTTCAGAAAACCCTCATTACACGAATCAACCGTTCGTCCTTGGCAGCATTGTATTTTTGTTCATTCATTATAATTTGTTTTTCAAACCTAGAATCGCGAGCCTCTTTTGATCCATAACTACAGTAAGAAAAATCGTATTTTTTTTTCGATTCGGTGACGGAGCGGAGAAAACGATGAAAAATTTTGAACAATTCTTTTTTGTCTGCTGCTGCGGCTAAGATGGAAAACCAAAAAAATATTCACAAATATAAAAACATTGTCTATAATTTTACGATAGTTATTAACTAATAGATTTTTTTTGTGCTATTAAGTTAATGATCACGTGATATCAGTGGCATCTAGAATGTTAGAGAAACTAGAACGATTCTATTGTAAGACATTAATCTGTTCGTAGAAATAGTATTTGTTAAAAGTTCCCAGACATAATCGTTTTGTAAAACGATCTCACCATTTAAACCAATTAGACTAACCTATTAATATAATATTACGAATTTCGTTTTATTTTTTTTAAACTTATAAGGGTTCCGTACCAAAAGAGTAAAACGGGACCCTATTACTAGGGCTCCGCTGTTTGTCTGTCTATCACCAGGGTGTATCTCGTGAACCGTGACAGTTAGATTTTTCAAAGATGCTGTATTTCTGTCGCTATAACAAATACTAAAATGTAGAATAGAGGTAACAAAAATTAAAAAAAAAACATATAGTCGAATTGAGAAACTCCTTTTTTTGAAGTCGGTTGAAAATGAAAATAATGCATCCTTGCATATCGTTTTCCTCTTATCGCCGTATTATTCAGTCGGATATCGGCAAAATTGTTGGTCAGAACTAGGGCTTGCAATTACGGATTTTTTTGTATGGACATTATCGGAATTCCGATATTTCCCATTCAAAAAATTCCGGAATTGCAAGCCCTAGTCAGAACTAAAGGGTAACTAAACGTTGTTTCCGTTTATATCTCTTCCAGTATGTAGGTAAGTATATAACATGCTTACTGCAATACGGAAGAACGGCGGACTCCTTTCACTGGCTTTCCGTATCTTTTGAAATGGCTGCTCGCATCAAAACAAATCATTACATACTCATTGAACAGTTCTATTTTAACGTAATAATTTTTTTTTTTTCTCTTGGTCGTGGCTACTGCGCACTTAAGCACAATTCTGCCAAAAACGAGTGTCGAGCTTCATACACGGTAGCCGGATAAATCCAACAAAAAGCTAAATGTAACTGCATAGTGTAGTACCTGTACTGTATGATTTTATAAACTACTATATTAACAAATCGGAAACAATGTTACGACTACATCCACCATTCATTTGAAATACATCGTACAATAGAATACATATAAATGAGTACACAGAACTTAATAGAGTTTATGATAACCAATGTATTACTATTCAAAGATTTATATTGTTTTTCGTCATAAACTTGCTAACGGCACACAAAATTTTCTGGTTATCAGTTAGATATAATAAAGAAGCCATATTACAAGGTAATGAAACGTTAAGTTTTGTTAAAGAAGAATATAAATCGGGAGGATTATTGTTAATCGGGCAATTGAAGAAAATATGATCAATATTACCTACTTATTTCCCACAATCGCATATGGGAGAATCTCTCTTTTTTAAATTATATAATTGCTCTGACGTACAGACCCGACCTAATCTAAGTCTAATTATAATACTAGTATGCCTCTTAGAAAGAGATCTGTTCTTGAAAAACCATGGACGAGATGGAATAGAAGACTGGATTTCAGAAAAGAAACATTTTTTAGCCCGGGACCAACGAACGGACCACTTTTTTCTCATGAGCACGGATGGGAGGCTTCGGCCATCAGGTGGATATATTTTATAGAAAGAGTCATCGCCGTCAAGAGCCGCCTCTTTGGCTGCTTTGTCCACCCTCTCATTGCCTACTATGCCAGAGTGACTAGGTATCCAAACAAACACCACATCTAAACCCGCCGAGTGGCATTTATACGTCTTTAATTTAATTTGGCAAATGAGGTAGTTACATGTAAAATTCTTTAAAGGACGTAAAGAAATAGATTGAAGGGCACTAAGACAGTCAGAGAAAATAACAGATTTGGAAAGTTTATGGATATTAATATATTCTAATGCTTTTAAAATAGCTAAGCATTCGCCAGAGAAAACAGACGCTTCGGGAGGAAGTTTGAATTTTGCCATGATGTGGGAGTTAGCAAGGAGAAAAGCCGCTCCTCTACACAACCTTGATCGGTTAATTTGGAAGCATCAGTGAAAAAGAGCCGGTAAGCAGAAAAGTTATTACTAACGAATTTAGAAAAAATTGAGTTAGCAAAAAGGGAACCTTTGTCAATGCCAATATTAGTTACCACATTAGGAGAGTGAATAAGGGCCTCGAAAGGAACAGTGTAAATAGGCAAAGAAGAGGATTTCATTATAGGGGGTCTGAGGGCAGCTAATCTCTCTAGGCTGCTTACTAATTTAGGCTTATCTTTAATGCGCCAGTATGCTTTGTTGGAGCAGTATAATTGCAGGAGGCGGAGTTTTGGAATGAGTGGGTGGGACGAAAGTGCAGAAATTCCGAATAAAAAGCGATCCGCAAGTAATTGACGCCTTAGATCCAACGGGGGATCTACACATTCAACCTGGACGGCCCTATTAGGGGACGGTCTCATGGCACCTGTAACTATTCTGAGAGCTATCATTTGAATTCGCTCTAACATGGCGAGTGCTGCTTTATTACATGGTTCAAAGATAAAGGTGCCGAAATCTAAAAGACTGCGAATAATAGCATTATACAAGAGTTTTTGAGAGTATGGATGGGCTCCCCACCAAGAGCCCGATAAAGCCTTTAGGATGTTCAAGTTCTTTTCGCATTTTTTAGAAATGTAAAGAAGATGAGATGAACCCGTTAAGCGACGATCAAAGAGAACCCCTAAAAATTTAACAGAATCTACATACGGTATAGGTTCCTCATTAAAAACTATTCGGCATGTTGGAGCAATTTTACTTCTGGAAAAAACGATGGCAGAGCTTTTAGCAGAAGATAGAGAGAGACCGTGTAAGTTTAACCACGATCCTAATGATCTAAGGGCTCCATTAACCAAGTCCGTAGCACGATATGGACTTTTATCTGTACAGTAGATTGCCACGTCATCAGCGTATTGAAGTATCTTACAGGCCCAGTTCACTGACTTCTCTAAATCGAATGAGTAAATATTAAAAAGAATTGGACTCAGAACTGATCCCTGAGGTAGGCCTCTCCAGATGTGTCTGGAGGTCCGCATTACACCTTGCCATCTCACGCTAATGCTTCTGAACATTAACAAATTAGAAATAAAGTTAACTACCTTAGGCGCTATATTCAGACGAGACATTTTGTCTCTGAGCACTGAAAGAAGATCGTTATCGTATGCGCCTGAAATGTCCAGAAAAACAGCGGCCATTGACTCTCCCCTAGAGAATGCCAAACGAATGTCAGTGGAAAGAATACTATGGCTATCAGTGATACTTTTTCCTTTCCTGAAACCAAATTGAAAACGCGGAAGGATCCCCCGACTTTCCAGAAACCAATCCAGTCGATTTTTCAGCAAGTGTTCCATTACTTTACAGAGAGTGGACGACAGAGCTATAGGTCGGTACGATGCTTCAAGATTGGAGTGCTTGCCTGGTTTAGGAATTGGGATCACATATTGTTCCTGCCAAGAATCTGGAACCAAACCGGAACTAAAGAAAGTGTTAATAAGATCTAAGTAATAAGAGTGAGCAGCCGAGCTAGATCTTGTTAAAAAAGAGTAAATAATGCCATCTGGGCCGGGAGAGGAATCGGAAAGAGATTCCATAACAAGACGCAATTCGGAAAACAGAAACGGAGAAGAAAGAAAGTCGTTATTCTCAAGGTTACTATCGATGTAAGATGGAAGTTCTGACTGATTAGGGACATAAGGAGGGGCCAGTCTGTCCGAAAAATCGTCCAACCATGAAGGTGAGTTAGAAAAGGAGGAAGGCGGAGGAGACGATGAGCAAGCATGACGAAAAGTTTTAATATTTCGCCAAATAATAGAAGGATGGGTGGAAGGGGAAATGGATTCGCAAAACTTTGTCCAGCCGTCTCGTTTTTTGGAAAGTAGTATTTTTCTAGTTTTGGCTTGTATTTTTTTCAGACACAAGTAATTCTTCATTGACGTCTCAGAAGAAAAAGTCTTTTCAGCTGCTTTTCTATCCTTGACGAGGGAGGAACATTCAGAATCCCACCAAGGTAGAGAAGGTCGACGACAAGGAGAAATATTTTTAAGAGGAATAGCCACTTCTGCTGATTCCAAAAGAACCTGAGTAAATTGTTTATAACACTCAAGACAGTTTGCCTGTGAGATAGGTGATAAGGATTTAATTTTGTTTTCTGTGGTAAGAAAGAATAGGGGCCAATCTGCCTTAGCTACGTTAAATTATTGAAGTGGAGAGGGAGCTGACCGAGGCTTAAAGCCAGAAGAGTAAGAAATAATGATAGGCAAGTGGTCGCTACCAAAACTATAAGGCAAAACTTGCCAAGAAAAAAGAGAAGACAAAGAAGGGGAGCAGATGGAGATGTCAACCGCTGAGGGGTTCTGCGTTGGGACTGTGCGACGGGTTGGACGACCATCGTTTAACACGCAGAGATTAAGAGAATCAATTATCTCAAGCAATCTTCGACCTGTATCATTATTTTGATGAGAACCCCATAATGTGTTATGACAATTAAAATCGCCTAAAATAAGGTAAGGACTCGGGATATTCTCTAAAGCGGACCAAAAGTCCTTGATGATACTAATAGATGGATGAGGGATATACGCGGAGATTACTGTATAGTCTAAAATTTTGCAGGCAACAATATAAAATGAGGGATGCTGAGAAGTGTATATTAATGAATATTCAATATCCTTCCTTATCAAAAGAGCACACCCATCATGCCCTTTTGAATTGTCATGTCTTAGACATATATAATTAGGACAATTGAAATAAGAATCAGATTTTAACCAGGTTTCTGAGATAGCTAAATAGATAGGATTATATTTCTGAATGACATACAGGAGATCAGCCTTATTACGGCTGATACTCCTAATGTTCCACTGAACGATATTAAGAGCCATATTCATAAGGTCCTCGAGGAGGACCACCAGATAGGAAGGGAGACAAATTTAACAGGGTTTTAGCAACGTTGGGCGGTAGATTGACAGCATTTTGCTGAAGTACTGTAACAAGAGAAGAGATAACTGAGTTAATCATAGGCAAGAGATGGAACAAATTCACCATTTGAGTGTTTAAAGGCGCAGCTGGAGGAGAACTGGGATTATGGGCTGTCTGAGTTGGAGGATTTTTAAACATTACACCATTGGCAGGTTGGGGAGCATTATAATTAGCAACTAGGGCCCTATGAGCTTGCTGATCATATCCGTGTGGATTAGACGGAGCAGGTATATTTTTTTTCAATAGTACAGTTTTTTTGTATGAAGATGACTGTGAAGCTGCTTCACTGTAAGGTCTACGAGCTTTTGGAATTTTTTTCTCAGCTTCCTGATAAGAGATGCTTTCATCTCCCATAATTACCTTGATATTCTGCTGCCTTATATACTCTGTGCAGACTTTGTCGGTAGCATTGTGTTCGCCAGAACAATTGAGGCAGGTAGGAGGAGCGGCAGAACATTCGGTACCCTCATGAGGTTGAGCGCATTTAAAACAACGAGGGCGTGAACGACATTGAGCCCGAACGTGTCCAAATCGGCAGCATTTGTAACATTGGACAGTTGGGTAGTAGTATGGGACAACTTCTAGCGCGCAATTAAAAAGGAAGACCTTGTTAGGGAGGATTTGGCCATCGAACGTCAAGACCACCGTCTCTGACGGGGCCCATTGTGTAGTATTGTCGTTTTGGTTCTTTTTCTTAAAATTTAGACGTCTTGCTTTAACAACCTTACCACAGCCATGTGGAGTCATAATGAGGTCTGGAAGTTCTTCATTAGAGAAATCTGTTGGAATATTTCTAGCGAGTCCAGTCTTAGTTATATGATAGGAGGGAATTAATTTCTTACAATTTTTGGTAGCCAGAAATGCTAGAAATGCTAGAATGTGCTAGAAAGAAATTTATTAGCACCAGCTGCAGATGTAAATTTGATACTGAGCCTATTTCGACCTATTTTTTTCAAGCCACCCTCCTTCATATTAGTCACTCCATTAATAAACAGAAACTGGCCAAATTTAACTGGGTGAAGGTAAGCTCCGGAGTCAGCCTCAGTAATTTCACGGGCAACATGAACAATGAAAGGGCCTTTATCAGAATCCAGATAAGCATTCCGTGTTTGAAACCTGGGGTAAGAGGTATGTCTTGTGAGGGTACTTGAGAAGATAAATTGTCATTTTTCGCAACCATTGGGTTCTGAGTTCCTGGTGACTGTAATGGAAACTGACTAACAGGGGGGGCTACATTAAGCGATTGGCTAGGTGGATTAGACAGATGAGAATAATCATGCGCCGGTTTCGAAGGATCGGGTAAATGTTGATCTGTACGGGGAATCTTAGAAACATCATCCTGGTGATTCAAGCTAGTGCCGTCAGCAATAATAGATGTAATTTCTCTTTTTTTTGAGGTTTTGTTACTTTTTAAAAGCAAGTCTGTGCAAGCATTTATACAGGGTGTTTTTTATATCATTAGCCATATTGCAATATGTGTTGGGTAAAGGCGTAAAAAAATATTTGGTAAAACAAAAATAATCCATTTTTCATTATCCTTTTTGTTATAGATTTTTTTTTAATCCCATTATCTAACGAATGTTTGGTCACTATGATCACTTGCTTACTTTGCGTACTGCCCCACCGTCTCATAACTGCCAAATCAGATTGGAAAGGGTATTTGAGTTTTGTAACTTTAATTAACCCGCATAAGGTAACTAATTCAATGCGTTATAACGTACGTAACAAGTTTCCTACGCGTGGTGGGGAATGGAGGTGGAGCTTAACTTGCAGGTAAATCCCACGAGACAGCATTATCCGTCTATCGCATACAGTACTAATAATGAGGGTATTTTGAGTTGCGCGCCGATCTGAGGGTAGTTTGACTAGAGCGCGTTCACGCAAGCAGCAATACAAATGGCACATGGCATCTTGCGATCAGCCGAGCCAGCATAATTTGACCTCAAGAACGGAGTAACTTAAATGTTCCGTCATACAAACGCGTACTGGTTTACCTCAGATATCGATTCTAAAGCACTCTCTAAGCAAATTGAATTGTTGATGACGACGAGCAGGTACAGGTACGTATGCACTTAGGCAGTTTTAATCAAATAACAATCGTGTGTGCATGTAGCTAGGACATTTTATTCATTGTTTAGTGCCGATGGTGGAGTGAGTGACGTCGGCTGATCGGTGCTTGTGATGAACTCCTGATTGGCTAAGACTTGACTACTCAAACCTGCTACCCTTTTGTATGCCATCGAATCGCACGGATTGAAACAAACTTGCCTAGTGACCACAAATTATGTTTTTGCCGGATTAAAAACGGGAAAAAAATCTAAAAAAAAGTGTCACTTTTTTTTTCAAAAATGTTGTGTACTGGTGATCGCGAATGACATATCCAAATTTGGCTAACGACATAACAAACACCCTGTATTAACAATTTGACCTAAGCAAGCTACAGCAGGAGTTGCTTCAATTTCCATATGGTAAGCAGGGGATGGTGGATTTTCAACTAATCCAGGTATCCCTGGATCTAGTTGATGAGACTCCATTTTGGAGCCTAGGAGAAGGGGGCACCTAACTCACATATGAGTTGTTGCCGCCTTCTCCTTTTAACGCAAATACTTACAGAAAAATCACAAAAGCACACGCTACACAAAGCAGAATAGCAAAAACACACAAATACAGGTATTACAATGCAAAAAAAACAAGTTTGCACAAGCAAGAAAAAACAAAAGAATACCGCACGCGTGCACCACTCGAACACCCGAAGCAGAATCTTGTAATAAAATTTACTGATTCATATTGTCAATTTATTACTAACGTAACTGGACCAATCAACTTTTCGATCGACATATATTCTGTCTGCTGCGTTACTTTTCGTGAACTTACAAATGTACGTCAATTGTAATTACTATACACATATTTACAATGAAAAACAGTTGGAACCTAGATGTATCGATGTTAACTTGTGTGGGGTCTAATCTAACGCATGTACAATATATAAGCATTTTTTCTAGCAACATTGATGAAATTGTCACCTGCGTTACGGGACAAAACAGTGTCGATCGAAATGTTGATTGGCCCAACTATAAAGATAGAAGACCTGACGACTTCCTCGTACGAGTATCAGCATTGCGGTACAGCGAACAAATGACAGCATCCTCAATACATACAATGCCAAAGGGCAAATCTTAGATATCGCTTAGGTTAGTTAGATTTAATTGATGGTAGGTACATAAATAGTACAGTTTTGAAAAAAAAAATAATATACATGTGCCCATGAGGAAAGGTAAATTACTTATAGCTATAGGTACTCTGATTAAGTAACGGCCCTTAAATTTCCTGGATTGGTAACAGATTGTTTCTAGGTGTAAATATTTTTTACCATGGAATAATTCGTTATTAGACAATAATTATAATTTAATTATTATTTTGCCGTGTGGTAACGGCAGTAAGAATACATTTGTCACCACCCCAACTCCTCCTGCGGGTGTCATAAGAGTCGACTAAGGGATTGAGGTGTCACTGACCATTATTTGATAAAAGATTGACGATGGGCAGCAGCGTCATCATAGTGGACACGTTACATTACTACGATCGCCAATCCGCTTGCCCAGCGTGGCGATTATGGGCATTTACCTCCTAATGCGTATATACGCATAGTTAATAGGAGAGGCCTACGTCCAGCAGTGGACTATCATAGGCTGATGATGTGTGTGTGTGAGACAATTATTGAACAAAGGCCATAAATAAATATTTCCGAGGAAAATTCTGACTACAAAATTATTCTGCTGTACACTACATTAGCACTTACATTAGCACATTATGAAAGTCACTATGTAGATAGATTTGCTGTCTTGAACACCTGTGGTGAATAGGATAAAAAAGATGATTTCTGATTCCACACTGTCATCGTTTACACAATTAACTGATTATTCATGAACCTTACTACCATTATAATAACGCTCCTGAATTAGCTAACTGTTGATGTGTATATGATCTATATCACATATGACAACTCGCTGAATGATCGAGGTGATATCGCTGGAGGCAATTAATCAGAACCGTTTAGCGCCGCGCGCGCAGCGACGAGTATGATCGATCGCGTGACGCATGTCACATGACGAGGAAACGTACCATGTGCGCTCTCGAATGAACTGGCCTACTACCGCGAAAATCGAAATTCGTAAATTTCGAGGATTTTTCTCTGTCACTCAAACGAAGACGTCATTAGAGTGAGAGAGACAAATCCTTGAAATTTACGAATTTCGATTTTCGCGGTAGTAGGCCTGAATCCAAATTATATTGGAAATTGGAAGCATTCAGTAGCCATACCATTAAGGTCTCTGCCCACTAGACCGTAGCATACCATGACCGTAGCATGAACGTATCAGACACGGAATGTGAGACGACACGGGCTACTATGCCCACTATAACGTGTGTACATCGTTTCATATCCGTGCTAAGCCCGTTTAGTGACCGTTGCATCCGCGTCGCAACCACGTATCATCCGCGTTGCAACTACGTATCATCCCCGTAGTATGAGCGATTCATATCCGTCGTTATCGTTCGATTGTCTCAGTTTTATCAGTTTCAAATTGTTTTCACACCCTTTAGACTACTATCGCTCTGCTAGTATTTTCCTAGGAGTTTATTTCTACACCTATTTTTCTGAGCAAACATCGTAAACTGCGATCGAAATCCATTGAAGTACTAAAGTTATTACTGGGTCAAGTCAAAGTTAAAAATTATTTATTGAGTAGGCTTAGCAACAAGCACTTTCGAATCGTCAGTTATGCTACTTATACATTTATATGACGGAATGTGTTTATTTATCATTAATATTATTATAGATTAAATTACACTTATCAATGTCTAGGTAACCTAGACACTGATAAGTGTAATTTATGATATTAAACTAAAACTTCTTGGAATTGGTAAATATATTGTCTATAGATTTATATGTTCTTGTCATGATTGTCAATGTGACTCCGTCAAGTACTGGTTTTGTTTGATTATTTTTACATCTTCTAATAGTTTTGGAACAATAATTAATTTTAAATAACAATGGAGCAACTGCTAAAGAGCATAGATTTTTCGAAAAAAAGATATATCGATTTTGTGTCCATATTATTGTAATAAAAATCTAAAACCAATCAAATTTATTCTAGAAAGCAACATCAAAAGCATGGTTCTTACCATCTAAAAGAAGAAACAAATTTTGCAATCTATCTGGATAAATTCGTTAAGTTATACGACTGTTTCAAAATTGATATTTTTTTTGATTATTTTGTTTGTAAGAAACGAAGTCGGTAATATTTTTCGATCTCGTTGAAAATCTTCGGTTTGCGGGTTTACAATCAGTTAAGTTTTTTTTTTAGAAAATAGCGATACTGATTATATTGTTTGCGTTGTTTCGCCATAAGAGTGAATAATTTGGAGAGTTTTGGATAAAAATTGTAAATCCAATACAAAAATGTAAATAGAACGCGTATGCTCACCGTTTCGCCGCCTGCGCACACCGTACCGGCAACGTTGCGTGCCATGCACGTAGCGTGTCGGGGCCGGCAAAATATTCTCACCGACAATTCTTGCCGGTCCGTGCATGGCACGCGACGGTGTTGACCGGCGACGGAACGTCCTAGTAGGCAGAGTCTCATACTTTTCCATACAAAGAATATTTTTTTGTCTGATACGTTCATGCTACGGTCATGGTATGCTACGGTCTAGTGGGCAGAGACCTTTATGCTTAGCACATGATTGGTATATCAGTATGTCGCCGCGAGATAGATTTTCCATCTTTTACTAACTATATGAATAAAAGAGGGATGGATATTCTATCTCGCGGCGACATATTGTCGCACTAATCCTGTGCTAGGCCTCCATGACGGTAACGCTAAGATTTACTCGACACGTAAAGCAAGCCATCACGTTCGCTCCAATATAGCGCGTGCGCGATAGAATGCATGTGTCGAGTAAAACGTAACGTATCCTTTACTTTCCAACTCATGGTACAGCTACTGAGTGCCTACTGTGAACCACGATTGACGTGTTCCCTCTCTCGCACTTGTAAATTCGTACGTAACTGTGACAGGGAAGCAACGGTAGACCCTCTGATTCTTGTAATACCTTTTCATAACACTTGTCTAAGCGCGCCATTGCTTACATGCGTAGCAGGAGTAATAGAAAAGTGTAATTCCCTAGGATAATCGATATGTCAGTACGTCATTCAATAATATTTTGTTTAAAACTTATTTTTTTGTGGGCAAGTGTGACGAAAAACAGTGTGGACATCACGGTCGGTAAGCGGAATACTAACTAGTCATTAAAAGCCATTCTAACTAGCCATACTAAAACTCACGTAATAGTTCCGTACTTTTATCTCCCTTGATGCACAATGTACTATTAGACGGCTTCATAAAAAACAATTAAAATATTTTAGTTTTTTATTGCATGTTCTTTGTGTAACAGATCCCAGTCAACCAACTGCATGATCCAAGACCTAGACTACTTCATCTTACTTTGTCTTTATCTTACTAGATCTACTTCATCCTAAGTGCCAAGGTACAGGCAAAATATTTACCCCGTTATAAACGTCTCCTAACTTAGCCAGCCGCTAAGTATTGTTCATCCCTTTCGCTCTTATATCTACAGGTACATATTAATGAGACCGAAAGAGACAAATAGTACTTAGCGACTATTCATTATTTCGTAAATCAAGGTACATAAGCCACGTCTTCAGCTGTTTAACTTCCAGCGTTCAGTTTTCTCAAGACAGATGATGTAAACAAGCTATTAGTGACGTCACAAGTGATTACCAGCACGAAGTCATCTGTCACGTCCGCTGACTGAAATTAATCGGCCAATTACCTATCATCAATAAAAACATCATTACATACTTACTTATTTATCCTCCAGCATCGTACATTACCCCACACTAAAACCGGAAAAAAAATGTGTTGAAATTGCACACGTGCGGAAAGTAAGTAATTCCAAAGCCGTAGCCTTACCATGAGCTGCCCCTACGTAATTAATGCGTGTTTACTTTCTATCCAATCCGTCCTGCTCGTACTTGTATATGGCGTGAGCGAGTCGGATAGAGGAGCATGCCGACCAAACGAGCATTCGCCGTTCTATCCCCCGCTCTACTAAATCAACGAATCAC
>JALPQI010010217.1:0-51096 GCA_025490895.1 Thaumatotibia leucotreta | reverse complement strand
CCACCAAAATGACGAAATTGAGTTAAGTATACCGTTCGACTGCAAATTTCCTGCTCTATCAAACGGTGTGTATAAAATATTGATATCTAGAAAAAAAATGTCGAATACGTTAACAAAAACTTTGCCATTTTATTAGGTTTCTACGTTTTTTATTAACGTATGTAAAGGTTTCCAAAAATCATAGACAATATTTTAACGTAAGTACGAATATGTAAGAACAAAACATGTCTTTCGTAATGTACTCACCATATTTTTATAAACATCACTGCTGTAAGCGCCGTCTGCATTGTATGGCTCATAACATAAGCAATTCGGTTTGAATTTGTGAGTTACTTTTGATGATTTTCATTGATTTGTTAACGTATCTCCAAATTTTTTTGAAAATATTTAACGTAAGCACCAGCCATTTCCTGAACTATATGTGTGGTCGCAGTTAGTAACTGTCTATCAAAAAGACCTCTCAAAAATAAAACAAACAAGATAAACATCATTTCAATAGGATAATTGACTAAAAAGATACAACATACTTTAGAAATGTCCATTTCGTTTTTTGGCCCTCCTGAAAAGTCGTAATTTGGTGGTTACATTAATTCATATTACAACTGACGATATGACATAGGTACCTAAAGTTGTCGAGACATGATCGGTAAAAGTGAGGATGTGATTGTAACACTCATATCTAGATCGTAATACTTGTAAAATATGTATCAGTAAGTTCAAGGGATCGAGGTCAATCGCTTTACAGTGTCAGGCGGATGGCAATGTGAATGGAGTGCAAAAAATCTTCGCAGAAAGCTTATTGCTGTGTACATTTAAAAATCAGTCTCTCTCTAACAGAAATATTTGCTTTTACTATTTTAGACGTTCTAGGTAGGCTCTTAGGTGTCCAAAACAAAAAGAAGGTTGGTCAAACTATAGGTAGGTGTAGGTATCTACTTAGTTTTGATTTATGTATCTTGCGATCCGGTAGATTGTCAGTTAGTTGCAATTACGGGTTAAAATTTAAAATCTTCACAGAAAGCTTATTGCTGCGTACATTAAAAATTCACTCTCTCTCTAACAGAGGTATTTGCTTTTAATAAGTATTTTAGACGTTCGAGGTAGGCTCTTAGGTGTCCAAAACAAAAAGAAATCTGGTCAAATTATAGGTATAGGTAAGTGTAGGTATCTATCTACTTAGTTTTGATTTATGTATCTTGCGATGCGGTAGATTGTCAGATATTTGTAATTACGTGTTAAAAGAATGTAATATATACAAGTGGCGTATTAACTCTTATTAAGTGAAGCGAACTGCAAATTAAGGGATCATCAGAAGTTTATGTCATTATTTTTTCCTTCCTAGTCGCGATTCTAAACAAAATGAATTCCACACAGCTGAAGTTTATAACATGCGTTTTTCTTCACAGTCATCAGTTCCACACAATCTTTTTTCTACCTAGTCGCGATTCTGCACAATATTATTACCACACAACAGACATTTTTCGCACGAGTTTTTCTTTACAGTCATTAGTTACGCACAATCTTTTTTCTACCTAGTCGCGATTCTGCACAATATTGTTGCCACACAACAGAAATTTTTCGCACGTGTTTTTCTTCACAGTCATCAGTTCCTCACAATCTTGTCTCTACCTAGTCGCGATTCTGCACAATATTTTTACCACACAACAGAAAATTTTCGCATGTGTTTTTCTTCACAGTCATCAGTTCCACACAATCTTCTCTCTACCTAGTCGCGATTCTGCACAATATTATTACCACGCAACTGAAATTTTTCACATACGTTTCATACGATTTTGGCCTATTTTTGACCCTTCCCTCCCCCATGGTGATATTTGGTGACATTTTCGGGGTACTAGCTATAATGTTGTTCAGCAGAGAGTAACAAAAAATTACACGTGATTTGTCCGATGATCTCCGCTCCCCATGGTGATAATTAGTGATTTTTCTTCATCCCCCTTCCCCTTATACAGTATGACGTGATTAATGGACAGGCCCTAGGTGGGAACTAGGGCTGCCAACTGTCCCGCTATATGCGGGACGTCCCGTTTCTGGGGCCCTAAAGTATGCGTCCCGCAAAGGGTTCGCGCGGGACGCCAATTGTCCCGCTTTTCAGGAAATACTAAAATAATAATATGAATCCGTAAATGAGAGCAATTTAAGCTTGCGTCATGTGATCATGTCAATTTGAATTTACCGCGACGTCCGGGACTATAGCCTGCGAGCACCGTGTACTGAACATGTATACTGCCAAAATATGAATGATTGCGATGGGTGCATTAGGTGCATAAATTGAACCAATCTGAAATGAATGATTGTTTTTAAATGTAATTGTCATAAAAGCTTTATGCTATTTGTAATAAATGTTTCTAAAGTTAAACTTTTTGCATTTAGGATACCTCAAAAGGAAAAACCGAAACCCTTATAATCCTATAATATCGCTTCTTGCCTGTATGTCCGTCTGTTACAGCCGATTTGCTCAGATACTACTGGACCGATTGAGGTGGATTTTTTTTATTTATTTATTTTTATTTCTTTATTGGAATCATGCTTATGGTTAGGTAGGTACACATAATACATGAACCCGTAAGAGCGTGGCAAACAGATAAGAGGTTAAGTGTAAGTGAAGTCTTAGTGAAGTTAAATATACATTAAAATCGTTGAATCATGTCATCAGTTATGAAAAAAAAAATAACAAAAATAAGAAATAATGTCACACTAACATGTATAATTTCGGATAGTAAATATATCTGCAATGTCATAATAAGTCAGCCTTTCAGTAAAAACTTTTTGAGGGATTTCTTGAAAATATGGTACAGTTAGAATAGAATAGAATAGAACTTTATTCAGAACGCTTAATTTAAACTTAACTTAATTACGATGACAGTGGTTAATGTTTCTGCCTGGGTCGCGTTTTATAAAGTTACAATTTACAATTTTCCTAGTTGCGTCTCTTTCTAGCCAATATGTGCGTACGATAGAGAGGCAAACAGCGAAATTGTAAAATGTAACTATAAAACGCGACCCTGGTATCGAAAAGGGTATTTTGCCACTTGCAAAATCGGAAAAAAATCTGCAGAATGCGTTTGTTCCGTTTCATGCATATTTTTAACAAATGATGTTAGCAGTACTAAAACGTACAAACTGAGTACTGTCATAATTTGTAGCTTAACAAAAAGTTCTCTGCACTAATCCCATGGAGCAGTTCGGGTTCTAATAGCTCGTTTTTGCAATACAAATTATACAAAAGCTCTGTTTATATTGTACTTGAAACTATTTCCCCAAAAACGAATGTTTATCTCAGTTTGGATTCCACTAAATAATGGTAAACACACATGTGTAAGTTGGTGACCCAACGATGGACGTGAAATGTTAATGAATAGCTTTTGAATATAAGGTCTACTTTAGGAAATTGTGAAATAAAAAATGTTTTGCAAACTGTATCATTCAAATGGAGGGCTCAGTGAGAGGATTTCCAAATTTTATTTTATTATTGTGAGACATGTAAATAATATTGAAGTATACCATAGTAACAAGTTATTTAAATAATAATAGGCGGAAATAACCCCACATTCTCCGAATCTACAATGCTTAATACATAATAAGCAAAAATTACAGAAAATAGTTCCTTACGTATACTACTACACGGAAAAACCCGTAAGGAGTCCGTATTTTTTATATTTGCTGTTAAGGCACCCTTTGTGCACGACTCCGACTCGCACTTGGCCGATTATTATCATTTAATACACTTTCTCATGCGTCCCGCATTTTATAGCCAAGTCCCGCAATGTATTCGGGAATGTACCGCATATCTGTGACCTTTGGTTGGCAGCCCTAGTGGGAACCTTTAAAGGTGCGACCGCACCAATGCTCAAAAACGGAGACGGTACGGAATCGCAGTGACGCATCATGGTATGCCCCCAGACCGATGCTCAAAAAAATACGCAGACGGTACTCCCAGCAGCAGAAAAATTATATAACTTACTTAAGTGAGTTATGCTGCCCTGGTACCGATTCGATTATATAATTTTCATTATCCACAACATTTCAAAGATAGGTTCCAAAAGCTGTATTGCTAGCCTAAGATCATGCGCGCCTGGTACCATATCTTATATTTAGATAGATGCATACGAAGCCATAATGGCCACTTTGGTTTTGATCTCTATTCACTGCTATTAGGATTCAAAATCATCATCATCATCATCATCATCAGCCTATGATAGTCCACTGCTGGACGTAGGCCTCTCCTATTAACTATGCGTATAGACGCATTAGGAGGTAAATGCCCATAATCGCCACGCTGGGCAAGCGGATTGGCGATTGCAGTAATGTGTCCACTATGATGACGCTGCTGCCCATCAACAATCTTTTATTAAATAATGGTAAGTGACACTTCAATCCCTTAGTCGACTCTTACGACACCCGCAGGAGGAGTTGGGGTGGTGACAAATGTATTCTTACTGCCGTCACCACAAGGATTCAAAATGTATATGGGTTAATACTGTGCAGATGTAGAATCGCGACTAAGTAGAGACAATATTGTCTGGAAATGATGAATGTGAAAAATGTATGTTGCGTGGTATTAATACTGTGCAGAATCGCGACTAGGTAGAGACAAGATTGTGTGGAACTGATGACTGTGAAGAAAAACACGCGCGAAAAATTTATATTGTGTGGCAACAATATTGTGCAGAATCGCGACTAGGTAGAAAAAAGATTGTATGTAACTAATGACTGTGAAGAAAAACGCATGTTATAAACTTCAGCTGTGTGGAATTAATTTTGTTTAGAATCACGACTAGGAAGAAAAAATAATGTCATAAACGTCGAATAATCCAAATTAAGTATATACGATTTTACGCGTTTATGAATGAATTTATTTTTTGATTTCACTAAAATTTGTCATAGATTTTGTTAATCATTGTCATATATCATATAAAATTACTGATTGTCTAATATTGTTTTATACAGATTACAATACTTATGTAATTGCTTTACAGATTTAGGCGTGGAATGCTACTTCATATTCTAATTACCAAAATGCTATCTTACGACATAAAACAAGCTACAGTCCTAAATAATTCTTGAATTTAATTTACATAATAATTATATCAGTATCCAATTGTATGTATAAACTCAAATCAAAACCTCCATGCAACAAATACATTATTTTGGCAATTTCTGTTAACAAGATATGGCACATAAATGTTCTATAGTCCAATATTTTATCGAACTAAAGTGAATCTCCGTAAATGGGAGGCCTTGATAGTAAGAATCAATTTTGTAAACAATCAAATTATTTTGTAAGCGGCGTGAATGCTAACATTCGGAACAGGCTATCATTGGATTAAAATTATTTTGCCTGTTGCTTCTCTTGCATTCGCGTAGGTAGGTAACTAAGTATTTAAAGGGTTTATTGTTATTTTAAAATATTGTACCGAACTATTCGTTGAAATCAAATCATTCATAGCATTACCACAATAATAAAAGAGAGTTAAAACCAAATAAGACAGGAAATTTAAACCATGTACATAATAAGCATAACTACCTACATTTCCTCCGTTTATGTTCGTCGCTAATTGGAAAAAAGGTATTGAATGATGTTATTCCTGTTATATAAATTGTTATATAAACAAGGACAATGTAGAATACTAGAATGTAACACCAACGTGAGAGCACCATATAGCCACCATGAGTTTCCGAAACCGTAATCGCCGTGTGGTGACGGCAGTAAGAATACCTTTGTCGCCACCCCAACTCCTCCTGCGGGTGTCGTAAGAGTCGACTAAGGGATTGAAGTGTCGCTGACCATTCTACAAGATTGATGATAATGATGATGGGCAGCAGCGTCATCATAGTGGACACATTACTGCGATCGTCAATCCGCTTGCCCAGCGTGGCGATTATGGGCATTTACCTCCTAATGCGTCTATTACGCATTGTTAATAGGAGAGGCCTACGTCCAGCAGTGGACTATCATAGACTGATGATGGTGATGATGATGAATGGCTAGGAATACCGCCGTTTTCCGATTTTGTCCACTAGGTGCACACACACACTCTGCCGAGCGATATCATTTTCTGGCACACACACACAACCTACCAACTGGCGGTGGCTAGTGCTACGAAATTCAGAAATAAGTGATATGCAAATAAACTAGTGCAGTTCACTTTTAATACCTTCATACCGAAAATATTATATCCACAATCCTAGGTAATTATGTAATTTCATTTTCAATGCCACTGTAATTAACTTCGAATGTCAAAAGCTAATAGCCGACAAAGTTAGCAAGATTATGATTCTGAAAACCTTTTTTTCTAAGAAGCTCTCAAAAGTTTCCTAATTTGGTTGTCCAGCGAAGTGAATTATCTACTTAAGACTATCCGAACCTTTCAAGTAACTTACTGTTTACTTAATACCGTTACCGTATTTAAGCCAGATACACACAAATTAAAATCAGAGTCGATTGAAATCGAAAAAAAGGTAAACAAATATGGTGGACCGGCAATCGCATTTGTTGTCTATGAAAATAGTGATGGGACCGATGGGAATAGTATTAACTTTAAACGACCAAATATATCCTTCGCGAAATAATTACAAACTCAATATAAATAAGTATTAGGTAATAGTGTAGGTACAATTTTTTTTGACAAAAAGCCATTAATCCTACTAACAATTTTTAATCGGAGTGACTGTCACTATCACTACTCTCCTCCGAAGTGTCATCATCAGTGACAGACATTTACTTTTCACTTATCTACACTTTTGAGTTTAATTTAAAAGAAGTTACCTTTATAACAAACCTTTTGAAGACGAAATGAGGCCCGTAAATAGCTAAGTCAAGTTGCGTTATTCTGTAGCAAAAGTGTAATGAAATCACAATTTTTATCTGAGTCCATATATAAAATAGCCAAGTCGTAATTTAACCAGTCACAAAAATCCAATCAAATTACAATTATCGGAGTCCAAATATAAAAGCTAAGTCGTAATAAAGTAAATATCAGAAGAATATAATAATACACAAAACACTTATAACACGAATGAGTAGCATAGTAAGTAAATACCCGTTTTTAGTTTTTCTCAATTTACCGCCACTTCTGGCAGTAATGGTTAAGCCGCATACTCACGTATCCGATATTAAACTCCGCCACGAAGTCCGCGAATTATGCCGCTTAACGTTGTAGGTACCGGTACACATCAATAGTTTCCCAAATGACTCACGAACAATCATTTTTGTATATTTTTGGGTATAATATCAAAGAAAAAAATAAGAAAATCGCGTGTCTAAAACAATCGATCGAATAAAACCGAATCGATACCGGAATAAAACTGTTTTATGTCCCATCACTACAAAATTACAAATGTTAGTTTTTTCATAGACAAGATAAATTTCGAGGAGTAAAAAATCTCGACTAGCCCTTGACATATATCGTAAAACACGTCCATAGATTTCTTTGTACTAAATTATTAATAAATATCAGATCTAATAACTAAAAATGTATGTAAACACAAGGTTTAAGGTTCTAAGTTGTGGTTGGATAGTATCAAGATTGTGTTTGGAAAGTATGTGGTTACGAAGTAATTCAGGTTTGCAGGTTTGTTTACCTTTTTTTCGATTTCTATTGACTCTGATTTTAGATACTAGTAATAGACAAAGAGCAGGCTAACATAAAATTAGTAAGTAGTTAACACTTAATCGCTAATTACTCAGGAAACGGTCGAATTAGTAGGTATTATCGTAATAATATGGGCATAAATGGAAAATTTTATTAATAACCAATAAAACACTGATTTCTTTAAATTAATTAAGGTAGCGTAAATAAATTCACGATAACGAATAAAACCATTTTCATTCGGAAACTAACTGGCCTGAAAAGCTTAGGGTGTGTTAGACTGGAGGTTTCAGAATTTTAGTTTTGATTGATTATCACGAAAAAATACTGTATTACTTAATTAGACTAATGTTATACCACATTATATGCTCCCAATTAGGCTCTAGATTGACAGTTAAAGTTGGTCGTGTTCCTTGGTCCCACGATCTAGGTATATAGATGGATTCACTCTCGATGACGCGCAGATTTGTCAAAAGCAAGCTCCAATAACATGACAAAACTAACCAAGCCACCCGTCTTCGTGAAATCAATTTATTTCAATGTATTCAATAAGAACTGGTAATTTTTAATCGTTTATAGACGAGTTACATGCATACCATGTCGAGTAAAGACTATAATCCGTCCGATACCTGCTAATACCAGATAATCAGACAACACGTGAGGAATTTCAGTCGAAACTCGCATTTCTAATACAGAAAGCAGCTCAAAATGTAAGGGTACCTATTGAAGAATATACTTCTAATACAATATACAGGGTGTTTGGAATAATACTGTCGACACTTTTTACTGGAATTCAAAGCGTTGTACCTATCCTAGTTCTATCTGTGATCGGTTTTTTAAAGGATTTGTGCATTTTGTGCATGAAAAAGTATTTAGGGATCTCAGAAACGGCTCTACATTCAACGGTTTTTCGGTTTCACAAAAAGTTTTGAATCATCTCAAGCTCGGTTATCCAAGCCCTAAGTTAAAGCTCCTAATAAAATTGTTACAAAATATTATGCAAGATTTATGAAACTTATTTAAGTCTCTTATTAATAAAAATTTACTAACAGCGTATGAGTGTAATTCACGTACCTAAGTTTTGTTTTGTCACTTTCTAACAAAGGCAAATGCTTTGAGGACAAAATAATAAAAAGCTCTTATGCCGGAACGTGAATCCACGTACGGGTTAAAAGAGGATATAAGAAAAAATCAGAGGTCAATAAAAAAACAACATTGAACAAACATAAAAGCCTATAATACTTATCAGTGGCGAGAGGAGCACGTGAACTTGGCACTGACGTAATTCGAATGTGGTGATTACGGATGTAAAATGAACCATTTAACATTTAACCGTAATACGGTAGTTAGCCGTCGATTTGGCTAACAATGTAACTAACTAGGAACATTATACTAACAACAATAGTGCTCAATATTTAGTCATAAATTCACGTCATCAGCCTGCCCCAGTCCACTGCTGGACGTAGTCCTCTCCTATTAACTATGCGTATCGACGCATTTACGCTGCGTTTCCACCAGAGATGTGCGAGGATGTGTTTCAATAGTGACACCTCGCTCGAGTCATTAATAGGTGTCATTTGTATGGAAACGCATCCTCGCACATCTCAGGTGGAAACGGAGCCTTAGGAGGCATGCTGGGCAAGTCGGTTGGCGATCGCAACAAATGTGTCTACTATGATGATATTGAAGATGATACGACCCACCATCATGCAAGATTTTGTTAGGGAATATTCATTGACGACACTCACGGCAAGAGTTGGGGTGTTGACGAATGTATTCTTACTACCGTCACCACCATAAAATAAAAACCGTAGGATCCATATTAATGAGTATGTACTCGTAACGGGCGTATTTACGGGACACTTTGGGACACTTTAGGCCCAAATGGGTGATTCTGACAACACATATTGTAGGATGTGTAGTGAGGACGACGAGAGAATCAAACACTTGATGTGCGAATGTCATGCGCTCGCGATGTTCAAAACGCTACCGCGAGGGTCCGTCCTCAAACAAACATATGTGTTGAGTTGATCGAACAATCCCTCGGGTAGGCATAATAGAGGGCAATTACACAGACATAAATAATTTTCTTGCCACAATGCGCACCGCAGACATTTTTTTTTAAATGGAGTTCACTGCAAAATAAAAACCTATAAATTCTTAAACATCCATTACTGTTAAAAGTTATTTATATTTGCTGTTCTATTTATGTATTTCTTGAAACATTGTAATACCTTATGTAATAATGTTATTTTATGTTATAATTACTTGACTTAAGAAAAAACCTAAATATTACAGGTATTGTGAAAACACAAATCAAATTATTTATTAACTAAATATTTTGATTTGTACTTCTTATTTTTCCCCAGTAGTCACAATACTTAAAACTATATAAATTATAAATATTAGATATCATATACCAAAGAAAAACGACCAACATCACCTAACGTCCGAGGTGGAGATCGAACCCACGTACTCAGCTTTCGCGGCTGATGCCTGTACCCTTCGGCCACTCGGTCTTGTCACTTGTAGCCGCGAAAGCTGAGTACGTGGGTTCGATTCCCACCTCGGACGTTAGGTGATCTTGGTCGTTTTTCTTTGGTATATGACATCTAATATTTATAACTAAATATTACAATTTGTAACGTTACTGTAACATACCTACTTATAAAAATAACACTTAAAACTATGGAATAAATCGATAATAAAAAACTAATTAAATATAATTTATAAAACAAAGTAACTTAAAGCAATCTAAAAGAGCCTCTCGTAGCCTCTGTGAATATCAGACAAAAAAAAAATATTGCGTGATAATTCTCTGAGGCCATGGAGGATGGATGTGAAAGACGCTAACAGTGAAGAGGAAGTGGGTCCACAGCAGAACAATTCACATTTAGACGCATTTACTTCCAGTTCCATCTCTTTAAGACGAGGAAGAAGTAGGGCCAAATCCTGCTTTATAATGTCTGGCTTGCCACCCAAAGTTTCGTCATCGATTAAGCTGTAAATTTACATTGTGTCTGTACAGAATAAAAGATCACAATAGGTCGAAGTGTATCTGTAAGGGCCCCACCAATATGTTATGGTATATGTACACACATGTGGCTATGCATTATGCAATTTTAAAACCATCATAAACCATTTTAAAATCATACGTGTAATACTAAGTCTTCGAAATGTGAAAAAACAAACTGTAATATTTCATATTATTTCTAATATACTCGTACAAACTGATACAAACACGAACAAACACATACAAACTTCGTGAACACAAACAGGGGTCGTAATTTTGAAGCTTCTATTGTCAAAGCTTTATTGAACTTAGAAATAAAACTGTCGTATTTTGTTGTTACTCTATGCTTCTCTTCATTTATATATGACGCATGCAGTATCCAATGTTATTACGTACAACGGAATCCGTTATTGCCAGTTATTTTGTAAGTGAACCTAATAATTAGTAAATTTTATACCCCAGCAAATGCTTAAATGTTATGTAAGACGATTGGCTCTTGACAAAGTTGCCATACAATGCTGTAATATTAAGATATATATGTGTTTATTTGTTGATACTTTATAGGGGTCTCCTGACATTACAATGCATTTCATAACCTAGCAATGATTGAAATGAGTGAAACTTTACTAACAAAAGCACGTAAACAATTTTGTCGTAAGTGTTTTTGCTTGGCTAAGCTGCACCAGTAACCTTTTAAAATTATTTATTCCCGAGGTCGTTTGCTATGTCTTCTAATCGTCAATTACTCATGATAGTAAATTGTGTAAATCCATAGTAAACCAATGCACCATCGTTAAGCTTGGGTAGCTCCAAATACATGAAACCCAAATACAGAAATTCATTTTCAGTTTGAAAGTTGACCCCATAGTATATATAGATTTTATTTTCATTATTAATTAATTCATGATTAGGTAAAAGTGTGTCACAATTCTCATTTCACCCTGTATATCAATATCCCAATATTACAAAGTTATAATGTGCTGTATCCTATCGTAATCTCTTCTCACACCCGGGGTGGCTGTTACGAATAATTTCCTGAAAAAGGATTTCTATATCCTTAGCGGGATTCTGGTAACTGTCTAAAGTTGAAAAGCTCCGGGCGTTTGGATGGAACGATATCGGCAGAGCACGCACCAAGGTGAAGCAACCGAGAAAGGGCAAAAGCGAGCAATATAAAACGAGGTACATCTCTGCAGTATTCAGTATACAGTTGAACATCGGAGAACTGGGTTAACACCTAATTGCACTGCTCTAATTATGACCACTGCTCTGGTGAGTTCCTTTGTTATCCCGATAATAGCATCGAAAATAGAACATGGGGTTAGAATTCAAGAAACATCGTATTGGATATCCAGGACGCGGAAATTAGCACATTTTTCTATTGAGATGTCCATTTAGGTTCTGTAGTATTTTAATTTACCTAGCCCAGAGTGAATTAGTTAGTTACCGGATGCTCTCTCTATTCCACAAGTGCATTTTAATTGGATTAAAATATTAACGAACCGAGTAACCCCAAATAATTAATTCGGTGTTTGCTCGACATGTTCCGACCAATTAATAAGATACTCGTCCGGAGCAAAAAGCTAAAGGCTAAAGTCCGACGTGTATTCGTCGTTAGTCGTTTAATCTTCGTTATAATTCAAGCACCAGCTTAAAAATTAAACGAATGTGTTCGAATAAAATGAACTCTTTTTTTATATTTTCTCCGTTTTTTAGTTAGGTATTTTTTCTCGTAAGATTTTAACAAGTAAAGAAAAAGACAAGACAAGCACATTGCCTATTTTTGAACAATCAGTTATGATTAAAAAAATTATTGATTAAATATATCACTACATAACAGTATAAAGTCACTTTTTCTGTCCCTATGTCCCTTTGTACGCTTAAATCTTTAAAAGTACGCAACCGATTTTGATGAGATTTTTTAATAGGTAGAGTAACTTAATTCAAGAGGAAGGTTTTTATGTAAGTATAGTACCCGTGCGAAGCAGGGCGGGTCACTAGTTTTTCATAAAATTTGAAATTTTACAAATAACCGTTTCTTTTTAGTTCAAATTGTCGTTCGCGGCGCTGCTAGCCGTGGCCTGCTGCGGAAGGTTGGAGCAGCAGTATCTGCCCCCACACCTTGGCTCCCACGGCGGTGGTGGTGGATCTTTCGGTGGAAGCAGTGGATCTTTTGGGTCGGGCAGTTCGTTCGGCGGATCCCATGGGGGTGCTAACATCCCGATTACGAAGTTGGAGAACGTGAACAATGGAGACGGGAGCTATCATTTCGAGTAAGTAATATTAATTAAGTGTATATTCATTATTTATTCGTGAAGATGCAACCCAAGTCTTTGAATCTGGACAGTCGAAAGAATTATTTAGACAAGAGGGATAAGTCTCGATGATAAGAAAATGCCGGGAACATGTAGCAGTTTAACCAACGCGGCTATTTAGAAATTAATGCAAATTTCAGAATCAGGACTGTTGAAAGAATTAGTTCCTTAAGGCCTACCAATTTATATCTTGCTTATTTACAATATTTACCTATTGATTAGGTTAGACTTATAAGGAAGATTTATTTCGCATCTAAGTGAATTTCGTCGAAACAATCATTACGTACCAAATTTATTACTGGATTTTGATGAATCCCGCATGATTATTAATCGCAGTACACCTTAACTATAGCTATAACGATCAATTTAACCTCGTAAGACCTATGTACATAAAGTGTGTTTGTTACAATCCAATTAAAGTAGCATTTCTTTTATTTCATTGCTTTTTGAAACAAATGAAATTCTTACCAAATTACATACAGAACAAAGTTCAAATATTTTTTTTTAAATGTAACTATGGTGGGCCTTACGACGTTAAATATTTTTGTGACATCTTCTTACTAACAATGTACGATATTTGGGGAATATACACGAAGCTACATTTTACTGATTTCCCATCAGCTACGAGACCGGCAACGGCATTCGCGCGCACGAAAGCGGGGCCCCCCGCGCACCAGGCCCTGAAGGCAACGCTGTCACCGCCGAGGGGGGCTTCTCGTACACGGCCCCCGACGGCCAACAGATCTCCATCTCCTACACGGCTGACCAGAACGGCTTCCACCCCGTCGGACCGCACATCCCCACCCCTCCCCCCATTCCGGAGGCTATCCTTAAGTCCATTGAGTTCAACAGGCGTAATCCTTCTTCGTAAGTCTTTTGTTTTGTTTTTTAAAGTACTATCCAAGTGGGTTATCACGCTATCCTGAGTGGGATAAAGAAGAAAACGAATGAACGAAGAATACGAAAAGCTTTTTAGTCGTTACTTCAATAATTGTTTTGAAAAAAATAGGTAATCTAAAGGTATAAAACCTTTACAGTCGATTTCACATGTTGAGGGGCTGGCATGATAATGAATTCAACTTTAGAATGCTTGCCGTCTCTGTGATGTGAAATAGAGCGTTACGGGTTAATCCTTTACAGTAACAATCGAGCCACATCTAGTAAAAAAGCACATGAATGTAAAAATGGTGGGTGAACTTTATTGGCGATCTTGCAGTTTATGACACGTTAAAGA
This sequence comes from Thaumatotibia leucotreta, assembly GCA_025490895.1. Lineage (NCBI taxonomy): Eukaryota > Metazoa > Arthropoda > Insecta > Lepidoptera > Tortricidae > Thaumatotibia > Thaumatotibia leucotreta. The sequence continues at coordinate 36,924 of JALPQI010010217.1, read as the reverse complement.
CTGAAATCGCTTGAGTCTAGTTTTACCTTAGTTTCACCTGTCCTGATGCCTGTCGTTCATCAATGTCGAAGGTGGCCAAAGAAACTTGGGAGTAAAACGACCTACCCTATCTAGTTAGACTCACGCTTTAATAAGTAGATACTAGATGAAATGGCCAAAGATAGTATCATCATAGCATCATCACATCATCAGCCTATCTCACTCCACTGCTGGACATGGGCCTCTCCTAATAACTATGCGTATAGACGCATTAGGAGGTAAATGGCAATAATCGCCACGCTGGTGGCGTGGATTGATGATCGCAGTAATGTGCCCAGTATGATCACGCTGCCCATCATCAATCAAATCAAAGAACACTTCAATCCCTTAGTTGACACCCGCGGGAAGAGTTGGGGTGGCGACATGTGTATTCTTGCTGCCGTCACCACACGGGGATTCACCGCAGCGCACATTTAGTACAGTCAACAATGAAAGCTTGTGTCAAAAAAAATTTTCCGAAATGTAATCTTTTTCAGCGAGGGCCAATACAATCCCAGCGGGTCCGGCGGCCACGGTGGGTCCGGTGGCTACCACTACTAACTGATCTCACGCAACACTCGACGCTTACTCACCTCACCAAGGACTGTGATACCACGACCTAGCACTAATTCTTTAATTTAGTTAGCCGTATGATGTAAATAGGCATGACGAATAAATTATGTTTGAGTACCTGAATTTTATTTTTTATTTATTTTCAAAGAACTTGTCTATTTCATTAAAATATACATTAGATAAATACAATAAAGTAACTGTGTACTAAGTTACTTAATAAGCTAGTCTAAATTTAGACTAGATTAGAAGCATATAGAATAACTAGTAGTTATATTGATATAAGTACCTACTAGTTTACTTCCAAATTCATATTGCACAATTACCTAGCGAATAAAACGTAAAATTTTAATTAAAAATATTAGATAAAAGATACCTAGAACAAATAAATTGAAAAACGTGTGAAAATTCAAATTTAGTTTTAATATGATTTATTTATTTATTATTTACCTACACAAAATAATAAATGAACATAAGTTATAAACTCAGGAAACACCGTTTAGTGTTAGTGGGTAAAGGATATCCCACAATCAATTCCGAAATACGGACTTTTGAGGCAATAAATATTAAAAAACAGTGATCTTGAACTCGATTTTTTAAGTAAAACTGTTAAACAAAGCATGCGCAATCACAATGAACAGTAAGTAGGTATTAGGTATTATCGAACATTTACGAGTACCTCAAAGAAATACTACCTAGATAACTAGAGGGATTCTATGTAGTTAAATAGCGGACTATATCCTAAGTTTCTAACTATTATGTTATTGGTTGGCTACGACAATATTTGAGCAAAATTCAGCAACAATTAGATAACTATTAACAAAGTAAATTGGCACAGCCTATCCTTAAGCTACTGGCAAAGTTTGACCACATTGGGGCAAACAAACAAACAGTCTAAAGTAAAGTTACTGACATAAGTGCCCACTGCCCACTTTCTTTTTATCCCACAATGCTTGGCAAACAAACGTAATGCTCTCCTAATGATCATACCTACCTAGATATTCTTCTAGCAGTAACGAGAGATTGACAAAATTAAACATCGACGTAATCGTTATCGATAAATAATAAAAATCTTGGGATATGTTCAGTGATCGGATTAGGTAGTGCCATTTCGGGTGAATGACCTTAAACATTATACTTAACATGGATAAGCCTCGGGATCCTGGGACTTATATTTTTTTACAGAACATTTTCGCGTTATGTCATAAATTGAAGAAACATTAAAAAATGAAAGGATTTTGTATTTTGTGGTGAATACATCTTTTATTTGATGTTTTTATAGCTGCTACTAACAGTAGTAGAAATAAAACAATTATTAAAGAGAACTCTATGACTGCTCTACTCTAGACCACCAGAACCTCAGTCCTGTTAGTAGTTAACGACAGCAAAGTCCAGTGAGATCGTCCAAAAGAGTCCCAATAAGAGCGTCTCAAAGTCCGGTAAAGAAGTAAAAATGATTGATTAAACCAGTCATTTAACTACGAGTGTGAAATTAACAACTAGAAAATCATTAATAAAGGCACACATTTTTTTATTATTTATTAGGATATAATACTCACTACATAATTTTTTTATGATAGTATCGTAAAACCACATTGGTTTGTCTCGATATCTCATATGACAAAATTAGCTATTGTGCAAAAATACCCTTAAAACCATGTTCTATAAGTAAAATTACACTAATTTTTATCAATATCAAACTGAAAGTAAACCAAATAACTATAAAATTGTAAATATTCGAACAAAAATTTTACTTTTCGTATTAAATGTCGGGCTTATAAGTTATGTCCACACTAAGATAACGTACCGAAGTCCCGCGAAATGGCACTACCTAATCCGATCACTGGATATGTTACACAAATCGACCTTGTCCCACGGTAAGCTCGATTAAGGCTTGTAATGTGGGTAGTACTAAGCGACTATTTATAGGAGATAGATACATATTAAAAAGACAGCTATTACCAAAGAACAATTATTGTGATAAATAAATACACAAATAATGACTTCGCTGGGATTTTAACCCAGAACCACCAGCTTCATAAGCAGGTTTTTATCAATGCTGTAGTAGGAACTTATAGTTTCGGAATAAATCGGCTGTGACGTGTGACACACAGACTGCCCTTTTTGCCATTTAAAAGACTTATAAGCCGATCAAATTTAAAATAATTTCCTTTTGAATCATTTCGAGAGACTTTAGACTCATTTGTATATCTCTAGTAGTATTTGATGGTTCAAAAACTAGAGATGATCAAGAACCACATTTTTCTAAACTTTATCAGTAGCTTTAATTCAATTTTGACATAAAAATCACGAACTAAAGGAACTTACATAAAGTTCTTATTGTTAGTAATGAAGACAACTCATTAAATATTAATTACATTCTTTAAGCGTTTTTGATATTGTTAACGATGAACGATAAAACCCGATATACCGCCCTGTAGGAAATTTAAAACCAAGGCAATTTAATGCCGGCAACGACTTTCGGTACTTTCAAGTAAGTGCGTAGGATGTAGGTAAATGTTAGGTATTATCTACCAAATAATGTTATTAATAAAATTAAAGACACATTTTTAATGAGCCATTGACACTATTCGTCTTTTTTTATTTTTTACTATTCTCTTATTCTTACACTATCCATACCCAATTTACCTACAAGATTAGGTCACTTTTGCACAACAATTGGTGATTGAGATTATATCGTGTATCGTAACATTTGTCATTTCACACTATTAGAACGTAATAGCTGGCTTATCCGTGATGATGAGCGATAAAAGCCCGACCATCCTATAGGCCTCCAGTATTAAAAACCAGCAATATCTAAATGAGATTTTATATTTCCTCCAACTAAGGGTATTTTTAACACGCTTTTATTATAAGCTTCACTTCTAATTCTTGATTTGACCCATTTCCCGGTCTTGAAATTTTGCACACGCTCTGAGTTCTGATGACGATACATACACGACTAGCTCAGAAATTGCCTTTCAAACACGATCCTGAATTTTAGCTGACAAGTGTTACCCCCTCTAGTGTCACCCCCTTTTCAATGCATCACGGTAGTGCGGTGTTAAGAAAAACTCTATGTCCTGCCCATCTTGGCACAATGGAACAATTGTTTTTGGAGGCATTTTTGAGCTGGCATTAGACGTCCATGGTATACACGTATAATTAAATAATTATGGTCGCAAACCGCCATGAAATGGGTATGAAATGGAAGGGCTTGCTGTCAGTACTACAAAAAAACGTTTTTTTATTCTTCGTAGAAGCCAATTTAGACCATTGTTATTCACGTGTCATGGGTAGGTACGACATACGATATCGGACCTATATAAATAAATAAATAATAAATAAATAAATAAATATCTTGGGACATCTTACACAAATCAACCTAGTCCCACGGTAAGCTCAATTAAGGCTTGTGATGTGGGTACCAGGCGACGATATATATAATAGATAGATATATATGGATATTGAAATTCATAGACCTATATTATGAGACGAAGAAATTGAAATTATTACGTGATAATATTTGTTCAAACGTCGAGTGTAAACCTGTGTATGAATGCAAGTAGATTTTATTAAGCCTGGTGTCAAAATAATAGCGGCTTATTATTGAAAATATGTTTTGGACACCGCATTGAAGTCTTAAGCATGCAAACATTTGGATTGTAGACTGCAAACATAACAACAAGACTGAGCATCGGCTTATAAAGCTCGTAAGAACCAAAAAATAGCTGGAAACCGAATATCACGTGTCGTTTCTCCAGTGCAGTGAGTTTCGGACTTTTTATCTGGTCTATTTTGAAGAGAAAGGTCAGAGCAATTAAACATGCTAGCATAAATCCAATGAAGAAAGCAATAGTATTTCACTGACACATACCACTACCACTGGATCGCAAACGTGCTGTGAGCAAATATTTTTTTATCATTTGAAGACCATATAGTCCAGGCAAAAAGTAGTCAAATTGACTAAAAATAAATTTAATCACGATACATATTTTTTCTCTTGGTTTTTCTTGATGTAACTAATCGCAGTCCTTCGAAATTGGTAACACTTAATCGGTGGGTATATAGGGTGATGAACCCTGTAGAATGCAAGACAAGCCGGTTTGTAAAAAGAAATATTTTTTTCACGTAGGTTTTTATCTTCTGCATCAGCTTCAGCTTGTTGCACATGCACTCATGTTTCAGCCTAATAGATACCTAAGCTTTTTCTCGTAAATAGGTAATTCATGCAAATGCCAAGAATGAAGGTGTATTGAAATAAATAATTCAAGGAAATAGTACCTATGCACAATTTGGCAAGACATATAATAAGTACGAGATTACCTCAGTTCCTCGCGCAAGTATTAGACGAATCATTTGAATTTGCTTTGATTTTCAACTTTGCACTTTTGCTGCTACCAAAACTTTTTGCAAAATAAAATCAATAGTTTTACGGCAAAAAGCGTGTCAACACGCGGCGCGGTGTTAGTAGAAGTTAAGTTCAGGGTCTCGCTAATCGTACAATTCGTGAACACCTTATCATTGCAGAACAATCGACTCTGCGACCTGTAGCCATACCATGAGTTGGCTAGTAAGGTTTGCTTAGCGTTTAGTCTATACGTAATGCAGTCTGTCACGCTCACACTGATGTATTGGAGCGAAGGTGATGGGCTACTTTACAGCCTGGCCATGACTTTGCGCGACCAGCGACGGCGGTGCGCGACTCTATAAGCTGGAGCGACAGGCTGATATCGGAACTATCTCGCACGTATTGGTTTCCGCTCCGCCGGTCGCCTAAGACCAAAGTCGTGGCCAAGGCGTTACGTATCGAGGAAAAACTAACGCAGAGCTTACTTGCCAACTCGTGGTAAGCACGCTGACGACGGGGGGCAATAGCTCATAGGCGGTGCTCTTCACAACTCCGCAGAAGTGCAAGGTGATTCTGACGAAAACGCGAAGAGCATCCATATAAAAAGTTGCAGAGATTTGAAGACATCATTCTGTCATCACATTTGTAACGGATAACAGTTTCTGAAGTTTACTAACTTATTTGATAATCCGAAAAATCATGTGCTCCCTAAAGGTTTGTGCATTCGTATCCCATTTATTTCATCTGCCTGGAATAGATGCTAATAAAAACTCTTTCCGGGCAGTTCGTCCGTGAATTCGGCAACTCCTACAAAATATTACTTAGCAACTTGTTGTACCTTAATGTAAACACAGGCGTAGATATAGGTATATTTATTATATTCGTATACTCCATTTCAAATACCATGGCCCGATGCCACATAAAACTTTGCAGTGACATCGTGCCATGGTATTTGAAATGAAGTATAACGACTGAACTGCTTAGTATAACTACCCAAGTACATTATTTGGAAACTCGAATATGTTGAAGGATACCTTGTTAAACAGGCGTACCTAATACCTATAGTCCGTGGGCTAGTCGGTCTGAAATTAGAAAACGGTATAATTTGGGGGTACCAAGTGTCCTTTTTACAGTAGTTAGACATATTCATAAGGATGTTAAAAAAGTATGATAGACATCTCAAAGTGGTAGCTAATAGGCATACGGGCTATTTCAAGATTTCCGTTGTATGACAGGTATGGTTAAAATTAGGAGGTACAAATTTTCCTTTTCACGGCTGTTAGGTAAGCTTATAAAAGCGTCAAAAATGCAAGATTGCCATTTATAAGTGCTACCTAACAAAAATGGGAACCAATCAAAAATGGTGGATCTCAAGTTTTACAAAATCAAGTATATCTCGAGAACTATTAAATATATCTAATTACTCTCTTGAACAATATTAAAGACATATCTGTAAGCTTCATATTTTGCATATACACCATATTGCTAAAACCAACCATTAATTAATTATGACCAAATTTATGAAAATTTCGTGATTTTGATTTTTTTTTGTGTCGTGTTTTTACATAGTAGTCATGACGCTAGAAACATTAAATATTTTTTTAAAGATAATGTATTTAATAAGCTTTAATTTGATGTATATAACTTGTTGGCGATATTAAAAAAAAGACCCATAAAAAATATTTAAATGAATTGTAGTCATAATCCACCGTATACTTAATGATTTAAGAGGCGATGGAAGTGCCACTATAATAACGTGCAACAATAATAGTGCTTATTTCAAATAACCAACATTGAAAAATATAAAAAAAACCGCCTCTTAAATCACTAAGTAGACGGTGGATTGTGACTACAATTCATTTAAATATTTTTTATGGGTCTTTTTTTTAATACCGCCAACAAGTTATATACATCAAATTAAAGCTTATTAAATACACTATCTTTAAAAAATTATTTAATTTTTCTAGCGTCATGACTACTTTGTAAAAACACGACACAAAAAAAATCAAAATCACGAAATTTTCATAAATTTGGTCATAATTAATTATTGGTTGGTTTTAGCAATATGGTGTATACGCAAAATATGAAGCTTACAGATATGCCTTTAATTTTGTTCAAGAGAGTAATTAGATATATTTAATCGTTCTCGAGATATACTTGATTTGTAAAACTTGAGATCCACCGTCTTTGATTGGCCCCCATTTTTGTTAGGTAGCACTTATAAATGGCAATCTTGCATATTTGACATTTTTATAAGCTTACCTAACAGCCGTGAAAAGGAAAATTTGTACCTCCTAATTTTAACCATACCTGTCATACAACGGAAATCTTGAAATAGCCCGTATGCCTATTAGCTACCACTTTGAGATGTCTATCATACTTTTTTAACATCCTTATGAATATGTCTAACTACTGTAAAAAGGACACTTGGTACCCCCAAATTATACCGTTTTCTAATTTCTGGCCGACTAGCCCACGGACTACTAGTAGATACATGTACGATTGTACGTCTACATAATTCTGGACTTCCCAACTTGTTCATTTTGTTAATACCCACCGCGTTCTAATCTGCCACATTCTCACACCAGAAACGTGTTAGTCAACTAAATAAGTTTAAATAGCCCAAACGTGGAAATTGGCACCATGTTGATGTCTCCACTGTCCATGCCGTGGAAGGTTTGTTTGGAGGGCTTTTTTGCTGTTTTATTTAAATTCATATTATCTAACTTTAATCAAACGAGGAGAGCTCCATCATACTTATGATAAACGTTGGTTTATTAAGATAGGTTACTGATCTGATGGTATATGCTGTTGGCTCTGTTTTTACCGTTTATCGTGCTACGCGTACCTAACATTCACAATATACTTGTCAGAAGTGGGCAGAACGCGACTGCAATACTTAATGATAAATGACAAACACTGAACCCTCATGGGTAATGAGTAGGGTAGGGGGTCCATACTATTTATTTTTATTTATTTTTGAACATCTCTACACAAATCGACCTAATCCCACGGTAAGCTCAATTAAGGCTTGTGATGTGGGTACACAGCCATGACCAAGGAACGTAAATATTTGTGATAAATACATACACAAATAATGTCCTCGCCGGGATTCGAACCCGGAACCTCCAACTTCGTAGGCAGGGTCACCAACTAGGCTACTTAGGCTGACAAGTCAATGAATATAATTATTCTGATTTATATACGTTTATTAAAACCCAGTTTCTATTTACAGGTAGTAATGACTCTGGCCTTCCTGGCAGTGGCTTCGGGCGAGCACTTCCGGTCCCAGTTCGGGGGCTCCGGGGGCTACAACGGCGGCTACAGCGGGGGCTACAGCGGCGGCGCACACATCCCCATCCTTAGCTACGAGAACGTCAACAACGGGGATGGAAACTACAGATACAGGTAAACTAACCAAAAAAATTACTTGAACATTGAACAATTCAGGGTTAAGGCCTGGCCACGACATTGGTCTAAGACGACCGGCTTAGCGGAAACCATACGTGCGAGAGGGAGTTCCTATATCGGCATCTCGCTTCAACTTATAGATTCGCTCGCCGCCGGTCGCCTTAGACAAGGTCAGGGCCAGGTCTTTAGGCCGGCCTGAAGTTAAACTTTACAAGCGTTCATTTATGGACTTAACCAGTTTACCTCGTGGCATAACTTGGTTAACCTCCAAGATGTAATACCTAGAAGCGTGCCTAAGCTGACATGAATTTCTTTCAGTGGTATATTGTGTTTAACAACTTTGGTAACAGTATTATAGATTAGTAAGGGGAGAGAGCGTTCCCTCAAAGAACTTTCTTTAAACACTTTCATTAGAGAATTTATTAAAAGTTTTTCCGACATTAATGTTGAAAGAAAATGGCTGTAAAATTATCTACAAGAGCAAATTTACCAACCGCGGGAATATGAGGCCATCTTTATGATTCAATTTGGTGCCTTTGTTACTGTCCTCCTACTCGTATCTGCTGTATTAAGAATGCACGGGATATTCGCCCCGTGTTTTTATACCGAAGAAACTGAGTGAGCCATTAGCACAGGTCTTATTTAAATGTCCTAGTATAGTCTGGCAAGCTAGCTTATCAGTTAGTAGAATCCAAATAAAGTACATCCATTCCTCTTTTTGGGGTGGCAATATTAGCATAAGGGTCGATAGCAAAAACATTGTATTTAGTTAAGGGCCTTTCATCATCAGCCTATGATAGTCCTCTGCTGGACGTAGGCCTCTCCTATTAACTATGCGTATAGACGCATTAGGAGGTACACGCCCATAATCGCCACGATGGGCAAGCGGGTTGGCGATCGCAGTAATGTATCCACTATGATGACGCTGCTGCCCATCATCAATCTTTTATTAAATAATGGTCAGTCACACTTCAATCCCTTAGTCGACTCTTACGACACCCGCAGGAGGAGTTGGGGTGGTGACAAATGTATTCTTACTGCCGTCACCACACGACCAGGACACGGTAAGGACCTTTACTGAAAACAAAATGATTTGTGTGTTACGTACAACTTTCGGCACTGAAAAAGTGCACAATACAATTCTTTCGCAATCAGACACATAAGAAAAATCCAAAATTTCTCTATGCACGGAATTGCACGAACTTCCAATGTGAACCGAGACAGTAGTCAAACGCAATTGGACTAACCTGTCCAAACTATAAGTTACACTCAACATTTCCAGCTACGAAACCGGCAACGGCATCCGCGCACACGAGAACGGAGCCCCGCGCGCCGCCGGGCCCGAGGGCGCCGCGGTGACGGCCGACGGGGGCTTCTCCTACACCGCGCCCGACGGCCAGCAGGTGTCGCTCACCTACACGGCCGACGAGCACGGCTTCCACCCCGTAGGCTCGCACATCCCCACCCCGCCCCCCATCCCGGAGGCCATCCTCAAGTCTCTGCAGTTCAACAGGCAGAATCCTTCTTCGTAAGTACTTTTTTTTTGTAAGTGGAGATCGAGTTCATTTCGTTGAATAGACTTTGAGCTGTGTCCTCTCAGCAGGCCTAACCAAGATGCCATTCTGCAATCGTATACGATAAGCGATAAGTAATAAATGTATGAGAATTGTAACGAAAAATTACGCATCCATACATTATTATTTCTTACACGGTCCGCGCAATACGGCTTTGGAATGATCTCCCCCTATCGATACGACAGGCTCAGAGCAAGTTCTCTTTCAAGCGCATGTTGCGCAAGCATCTCTTGGACAAGGTTCAGGCATCGTACTCCTGATGTTTCACAGTAGGTAATATGTATTATATTTATGTATATTTGTGTAAGTTTATTAAATTGCATATAATATTTGTGTATGTTTATTGCTGTTTAGTGATTTTAGTGTTTTTTTTTTGTTTTAAGTCCGCCTTTTGTACTCCTGTTTAGTGCAATAAAGTTTAAATAAATAAATAAATAAATTATGGTCACGTGACAGAATGGCAACTTGGCTAGGCCTGCCTGTTCCTTGATAGAAAAAGATGTACCTATTACTATTACAATAGGTACCTACTTATAACTACAATTAATGAGTCGCGTAAGAATGCCAGGCATAAGGCTGAACGAGTAATCGAGAACTGAAATTCTTAGGCAAACTTTAATGAAAAACAAAACAATGACTATTAGTCAACAAAACCATACCTGCTAACCTTTACAGTTGTGAATGTTGTGATTTATTATACTACAAATTAATTTTCTTTCAGGGAGGGGTCCTACAACAGTGGAAGATACAACAATGGATTTAACAACGGTTATCACTATTAAACCGGAAGAATACGAGTACATAAATTTCTGCGATATTTATTTATTATTCACGAACAAATGACTGCGCTGCCATAAAACTTTTTGTGTTCTCAAATTGTGTTTATCTTTACTTTTAATAATAAAGTATAGTTCCTTGTTATCAGCATAACCACGAACTTATTTATTTTTTAGTTATACCTACAATACAAATGTTTCCAATCACTGTGGCGGTGGTGGGGTTGCTATGTACATAGTCGAGGACTCATTGGATTCGTCTTGGCGAGACAAATCGGATTTTTACGTTTTTCAAGCAGTTGTTTAGATAGATGACAATGTTTTACCTTTTACTATTACTAGCCAGAATTTTGAAGAAATGAAAAAAAAATAAGACTAAAGATCTTTAATCTTATTTATTTTGGAAGCCATACACTTCCAAAATAAATAAGATTAAAAAAAATAAGACTAGTTTTAATTTGACCCTTCAGCAGTATAAGATCCGGTAAGGATTACAATTTACATGTGTTTGGGTTTGTCGGATTTGCCTCGAAGGGAGAGAACCAATTATGAAGATCATCGATTATTTTCAAATCAACAATTTTTGAATATCTTTCTGAAAAATTTTCAAATCATATTTAATTTGTTTCAATTCAATCATTATTACTTTCATTTGTTAGTTATAAAACCTTCAAATTGTCCACTCACTATATTTCCATAATTTCCAAACTCAATTTTACGATACATTAATATTTTTTTCTACTCCTGACCTTTTTTTTGCTAGTTACATAGCTATGCACACTATTGTAAAGATAAACATAATTACATCTGTCAAAAGTCTATAGTCTATTTCTCAAAAACGTACTCTCAGCCGGTATCGTAATATCGCAGCGTTGTTCGGAAAGAGAAGGCACGCGAGATATATGGGCGTCTCTCGCTGCCAGACGCCGTCACTTTCCGAACAGACTCAAAAACGTACTGCGTGCTACCACAGACTGCCACATCACACCTATGATAGACGCCATATTGAATTTGTTGAATATTGAATGTTTATTTTCAAAACTACAATTTATGTACATAGATTAATTCTAACTAATCTACTTAACCTAACCTATATCTAAGATTAGCCCTTGTGGCATTGTACCGAGGATGCTGGCGGCATTTCCTCGCTGTATCGCAATACTGATGCGTTGTGCGAGGAAGTCGCCTTTAGTTACATCAACCAGACGTTTCGCGATCTCAGCAAACAATTTGCGTGCGCTGGGGCCCCAAGAACCTAAAGTTTCTACGCCAAACGGTACAAAATCGTACTCTTTGCCGAGGCCCTTATATTTATTACGTTTTAAAAATTCGGCATTTTCAGCCGCAGCGGCTGCCTTAAACGTAGTTCGTTGAAGATGGGACGGTGCCAGGGTATCTACGCAAGTAGCATCCCATACCAACGTCCGTCCCAAGCTCCAAGGAACTAAAGACACACCATCAGGTCTCTTACCATCATCAATGTTACATAGTTGATTTTGAAATTAAAAACAGCAGAAATGGGACGTAATACATATTTTTTCTACTCCCGTACTTTTATTTGTCATTTACCATGACCATTCGTGAACACACCATTATTTATTACAATAATTATAATTATTAACTTAATATGTAGAAAATAGAATAAGGTTTTGTTTTTTTTAATTATTAATGTGATATAATATATTTTTGTACCAATAACAAATATCATATTATGCAACATTATTTTTACCTCAGGCAACTAAGCGCGGTTTTAACCCTCTAATGCATAAGACAGGTAAAAATGCATTTCAAATTTGAACCCTAACAGCAGTCAATAGAGTCCAAAACCAATGAAACCATATTTGGCTTCGTATGCATTAGAGGGTTAAAAGCAAACTTATGCATAGACAATGACAGCTGTATTAAAAAGAAACCTTCCCGCTTTCCGCTAGCAGTTGAAAGTCCTACCGCGAACTTCGAAATTGAGTTTCGATTATTTGTCTCTGTCACTTCAACAAAATTATTATTTGAGTGACAGAAACGGATGCTCGACTTTTGCGAATTTCGAAGTTCGTGGACGGCCCCTAGATCTGTATAGGTTTGATTTGACTGATTTGAGTCGATTCGCATAGTTTGTGCAAATGGGCAGTGCCTATAAAATGTGATTTGTTTCATTATTAATTTCTAATGTTCTGCCTGCTCCTTTTGGGAGTGGAGGTATGTATGAGCTATCAATATTATTTTAGTTTGTTTTTATTGGCACCGTGCGCGATGACAGCGCCATTGACAGGTGGCCATTTTAGACATTATAGTCGCCGCTTTCAAGCGGGAAGTAAGTAAATATTTTGAAAAATATTAATTAAATTTTGTGTTATATTAATATATAAGGCAATTTTGGACAATTGCAGTCAGTAACATTATTGCTAATAACATTATTATTGTTGTTTTCAGTTAGAAATGAGCCTACTCATAACTAAAACGGGGTTTCGTGCCATCACGCACGACATCGTTTTCCAACCGGAGACGATGAATAAAGGGATGAAATTGGTGCAAGCTGGGCATATTCTCGAGGTTGAAGATATTCGCCAAGAAGACATGTCCCGTATTATCAAATCCCGAGTGGTTCGCCAAGCTTCAGTGACAGCAACGGCGTACAAGACAACTTTGTTTGTAAGTATTATGTAAGCCGATTTTTGTGTTTCGATACCGTTCAATAAAAGTTTTTTCTATTCTCTAACAAATAAATTTACTTACAGCTAAACACCAATTCTCATGTAGAGAGTGTATCGTGCGACTGCGTTTATAATAAGAGTGGGAAATGCAAGCACATTGCAGCACTTATATACTTCATAAATAATGAAAACAGTTTTACAGTCACTGTTCTTTTTGGTGTTATTGCAATTAACAATAACACACCTTACTAGGCCCATATTAAATATTTATCTGAAAACGATGAGAAAATATTTGCTGCAGTATGGATTTGACAGCTGAAGTCGGCGACCATAATGTCAATTTTAGCCGCAGCGAACGCAGCGATCGTTTCGGCTACCCCCTCCACCCGCTTTGCACCCTGCCAAAAGGTACATACTAGGTGTTTATTTGTGACAACTGGGTCGCGTTTTATAAAGTTACAATTTACAATTTCGCTGTTTGCCTCTCTTTCTAGCCAATCTGTGCGTGCGTTAGAGAGGCAAACAGCGAAATTGTAAATTGTAAATAATATTTTCTTCGGTTACCGCGAGGATTACTCAGGGAGGATACTTCAGGGTCTGCGGACCGCAGACCACGAACCCTGTAAAGTGTTCGAAACGTCGGAATGAAGTTAAAATTAGTTAATATACGCGAGTTTATCCGTTTTCGGTTTCGGTTTAAAGAATTTATTCTCATAAGAACAAAAATAAATACATGTTCACTTAAATGAGAACTTACAAGCTAGTTATAAGTACACAAGTAACATGCAGCAATTGTTAAGAAAGAAAAAAGGATTAAACAAGATTTAAAAAAAAAAATTGAAAATAATAATAAATTGAATATAAAAGTGAAATTCATGAATCATGATAATTAGACTAATAACATGCAGTATCTATATAGGTATATTTTAAATACTATCATATAAAATAATGTTTGAACTTTATTTTTTTGTAATTAAATGAAAAATGTTGTCTATTTCATAACAATTGTGTCAAATATGTATTTTTTAAGGTGTTTCTTAAACATGTTCATGGAATTTAGAGTTCTGATAGCTATTGGCAGTTTATTATAAAGGTTCACTCCTCCATGCGTCAGCGTTCTCTTGCCGTAAAATGCCGTTTTCATAGTTTTATTTCATGTAAATTGTAACTTTATAAAACGCGACCCTGGAATAGATGTGTGGCGCTCAGTAATATATGATATTTTATTAGTTCTGTGTATGCTATGCCACTTAGTCGTAGAAAAAGTATAGTATGCAACGTTGTATTATTAGTTCAAAAAATGCTCGCGACGTCTTCAATTGCGATACTCGCCCTTCGGGCTCGTATCGCAACTCACGTCGCCCTTCGGGCTCGTATCGCAACTCACGTCGCTTGCATTTTTTGACCCTTATAATACCACTATTGCATAAAATACTATAATCTTATTAATGCATGACAATTCATATAATGAATGCTATTATTTTCAGTGTTGGCGTGCCGACCGTTGACTTATAGAATAGTAGTAGCATTCGTGTCCTCTCGCGTGAAGGGGGGGGGGGGGGTACGGGTGGCCATTTCGGGGCTGTTTGCCCTTTTTGGCGGCATCAGTCGCTCGACATCAATCTGGGGCTCGGCTATTGATCCCTTTTTCCTTCATTGTAGCGCCTGAGCTGGGCTACGGTTGGCCATCTTGTCTTGGAGGCTGTTGGCCTTTCTGCGGCTTTGTGGTATGTTGGCCTATCTGCGGCTTTGTAGATCAATGACCCAGTGGCTGCACGAGCTCAGGGACTCATAGAGATACACCGTGCGCTCCTTAAAAAGCCTCAATGCCCACCACGAATTTCGTATAAGCGCTCGTCAGCAAACAATTTGCGTGCGCTGGGGCCCCAAGAACCTAAAGTTTCTACGCCAAACGGTACAAAATCGTACTCTTTGCCGAGGCCCTTATATTTATTACGTTTTAAAAATTCGGCATTTTCAGCCGCAGCGGCTGCCTTAAACGTAGTTCGTTGAAGATGGGACGGTGCCAGGGTATCTACGCAAGTAGCATCCCATACCAACGTCCGTCGCAAGCTTCAAGGAACTAAAGACACACCATCAGGTCTCTTACCATCATCAACGTTACATAGTTGATTTTGAAATTAAAAACAGCAGAAATGGGACGTAATACATATTTTTTCTACTCCCGTACTTTTATTTGTCATTTACCATGACCATTCGTGAACACACCATTATTTATTACAATAATTATAATTATTAACTTAATATGTAGAAAATAGAATAAGGTTTTGTTTTTTTAAATTATTAATGTTATATAAAGCCTAACAACTTACTATTTGACCCTCGCCATGTTGCGGATTTTCAGTGACACTAATTTATTTTAATGGCAATGATTACTGTTTGACATGGCGTTGAATGTCATCGAATGTCACCGATGTAAACAAAAAGAAAATAATATATATCGCGACTTAAATGATTTTATCATAAAAATGCCGAAAAAGATACCAATAGAAGCAAGAAAAATCGTTTTAAATACAATAAAATATTTAAACCAAGGAAAGGATGAAGGATTGAATAGTATTCCATTGGAAAATGTTTTGCAAATGGTTACTGACAGGACCGATACTGACACTTTATAGTGCGGTTGTATTTGAATTGGTTAGTTGTTATAATTAAACTTAATAGATTTTATTTTCGCGTTTAAGGTGTATGTAGATCGACGATTAAAAATATTTCTAAAAATAAAGAAGTGACTTTGCCAACTGTAGGTACGGTCGAGGAAATTGAATGTTTAGCAGTTTATAGCTCACTTTACATTGGAGGTTTTAGTGCCTACATGACAACCAAATTAACTTGAACCGCAATTCAATTTCCTCGACTGTACAGTACAAAATAAAGCCCCACGCAAAAAGAAAATTAATATAGATGACTTCGATAAAATAAAAATGTGGATTATATGTGACCATGTAAAAAAAAATTAAGACGATTATAGGAATAAAGGTCCTATAATCGAATCCCAGACCGAACGATTTATAATCGAGGTTGGTGGTCCTGAAAGCGACACAACATCTGACGAAGAACAAACTTTATCAGAGTCAGAATATCGAGAATACATAAATATTGAGTATTTGAATCAGATTTTGACGAAATAGGTAATATTACAAAGCTTTGATTCTCTGTAATAATTTTTTTGGTATTAAAAATATCAACATGAAGCCAATACACACCATCCTGACTATACATGACGTATGCACATTATTGCCATAGGTAAACGGTTTGTAGCGACACTGTGTCAGGGTCAAATAGAAAGTTGTTAGGCTTTACCAATAACAAATATCATATTATGCAACATTATTTTTACCTCAGGCAACTAAGCGCGGTTTTAAAAGCAAACTTATGCATAGACAATGACAGCTGTATTAAAAAGAAACCTTCCCGCTTTCCGCTAGCAGTTGAAAGTCCTACCGCGAACTTCGAAATTGAGTTTCGATTATTTGTCTCTGTCACTTCAACAAAATTATTATTTGGGCGACAGAAACGGATGCTCGACTTTTGCGAATTTCGAAGTTCGTGGACGGCTCCTAGATCTGTATAGGTTTGATTTGACTGATTTGAGTCGATTCGCATAGTTTGTGCAAATGGGCAGTGCCTATAAAATGTGATTTGTTTCATTATTAATTTCTAATGTTCTACCTGCTCCTTTTGGGAGTGGAGGTATGTATAAGCTATCAATATTATTTTAGTTTGTTTTTATAGGTACATACTAGGTGTTTATTTGTGACAACTGGGTCGCGTTTTATAAAGTTACAATTTACAATTTCGCTGTTTGCCTCTCTTTCTAGCCAATATGTGCGTGCGTTAGAGAGGCAAACAGCGAAATTGTAAATTGTAAATAATATTTTCTTCGGTTACCGCGAGGATTACTCAGGGAGGATACTTCAGGGTCTGCGGACCGCAGACCACGAACCCTGTAAAGTGTTCGAAACGTCGGAATGAAGTTAAAATTAGTAAATATACGCGAGTTTATCCGTTTTCATAGTTTTATTTCATGTAAATTGTAACTTTATAAAACGCGACCCTGGAATAGATGTGTGGCGCTCAGTAATATATGATATTTTATTAGTTCTGTGTATGCTATGCCACTTAGTCGTAGAAAAAGTATAGTATGCAACGTTGTATTATTAGTTCAAAAAATGCTCGCGACGTCTTCAATTGCGATACTCGCCCTTCGGGCTCGTATCGCAACTCACGTCGCTTGCATTTTTTGACCCTTATAATACCACTATTGCATAAAATACTATAATCTTATTAATGCATGACAATTCATATAATGAATGTTATTATTTTACAATGCATTATGTCGGAAACTGCTCTTTTCAAGGCTATACTTATGCATAGAAAGTGGCTCTTTTCCGCACACGTGCGGGAAAATAGCTTTTTAATTGGAGAATAATCCAAAAATGTTGTATTGTCCAAAGTGTCCAAACCAAGGTATTGTTTAAATGACAACAATCGAACTTACATCTTTGACTTTATTTTAAAATATAAATGTTTACAGAGAATACATTAAAAGTGTAAATATAAAAAAATCATTTTAATTTTAAGAAAAACTAAGATATTTGCTTTACTTTAATTTTTTCAAATCAACAACATCTTTATATTTTAATGCTGCTCCACTCCAACTCGGACCCATTTCCAAACGGTGAGAAACGCGCTCTCATTGGTCGTTCCTATTCGTCTACCTTTTTCATAGTGAAAGGTCCGTATCGTACCGAATTCAACCTTTTAAGTCCATTGACAAACATTTTATTAATTAAAATTTTCATAGATATAAAAAACAGCACTCAAAAGTGAATTTACTATAATAAAATGTTGATTTCTGTGACAAATAAATAAAGGTTTTGTTTTCTTAAGTGCTACACAATTTCTTTTTGTGACACACGTAGCCCAAATGTTCAACTCGGACCGAGTCACCGAGTAAACGACGGTATTGGGCCAGGATTGGCTAGTTTGTTTATTGGTAGTTTCAGTATCTTTTCACCACATAAATTTGTTTGTTAAAAGTATTTCGTTCTCTCGTTCTCATTCGTATATCTTTGATGGAGTTTTTACACCACAATGGAAGTAAATAGTGGTATTAGTGATATTCAGTTGACGCCTCCGGAAATTCGTGAAGAAGCGCAAACAAAAATAATAACAAAGATTAAATAAAATGGTACTATTACTTCTGACTTTTTTTTCCTCACATACTGCATTGTAAAATGTTGTTCGATATACGCGTAGAAATGTAGGCGTCTTCGCAACTAGTGTCGGCAAAAAAAACTCACTTCGTTCGTGTTTTTAACTCACCGACACTTGTTGCGAAAAAGCCTACTTTCCACACTTGTATCGAAAATAACTATTCAGTGTTGGCGTGCCGACCGTTGACTTATAGAATAGTAGTAGCATTCGTGTCCTCTCGCGTGAAGGAGGGGGGGGTACGGGGTGGCCATTTCGGGGCTGTTTACCCTTTTTGGCGGCATCAGTCGCTCGACATCAATCTGGGGCTCGGCTATTGAGCCCTTTTTCCTTCATTGTAGCGCCTGAGCTGGGCTACGGTTGGCCATCTTGTCTTGGAGGCTGTTGGCCTTTCTGCGGCTTTGTGGTATGTTGGCCTATCTGCGGCTTTGTAGATCAATGACCCAGTGGCTGCACGAGCTCAGGGACTCATAGAGATACACCGTGCGCTCCTTAAAAAGCCTCAATGCCCACCAGGAATTTCGTATAAGCGCTCGCTATCTATGTTTGTGAGTCGATGTTAGTGACACCAAACGGTCGGGTGAGTTCGACAACGTTCGGCCACGCCCGACTACAATCAATAACAAAGAGGGGGAACTTGCGCGCGATGCTGGGCCCAACGGTGATTCGTCATTCCATTCCTCCGAATTTCTGGTACGGACGCGTACTTTGAATTGGTTGAAATAGCTCCTTTGTCCACGAGTCTTTTACCAATCTGTATATTATTTCTGTTACAGATCAGGCACAACTATGGAGTTTCACGATCCTAGTCCCTCTGAACTAATGAAAATGGACGAATTACTAACGGAAATAAGACGTAAAAGCTTTAAGCTACAAGCATGTATTAGCAATACTCAGGGCAACATGTCGGAGAAAGAAAAAAATGTGAATAATGTAGTGGAGGAGAAAAAGGCTTTGATTAAGGAACTCAAGGACTTGGTGCGGGAATGGTCGCATGTTCCTTTGGTCGTCGTGGATTACTTGGGGTACGAAATCTATTTATTATCTTTGTATAATACTGATTTCATTAGCCTAACTTACAATCGTATTTTTATATTTTTTATATATTTTTTGTTTTCCAGAGAAACCCCGATCACATTATATACATACAAAACTGAACTATGGAAGATGGATAAACTTATTACGCAGATCCAACGTGAAAGTCTCCATGTCGTGATTTACAAGCGTCTTTTGAAGAACGGAGAAGAAAGAGAAACAGACTTGGCCGATGCAATGAAATTGAAGGTTAAATTCACGAAGGACCTGCAAAAGCTTGTGCAAGACTGGCCGTACGTGCCGGCGTGTGCAGCAGGTATACTCGATGACTTTCATGAATGAATGTAGAAATAATCCTAATTAGACATTGTTGGCAACTACAAAAAGAAGTAACAATTCATTCACTCACTCTAAAGTTTTTAAGTTCGTTCATTCGTTCTTCCCTTCTTATATCGGTCACGAAGCTGGGAATACGTGCTGTGCATTGTGTGCTAGTTAATTTTCTATTAAATAAATAGTATACCTAAGACTGGGCCTTGTTCCTAACTACACCTACAGTCCCCACGCTCCCCTGAACATTGGTCCTTCGGCATTGGTCCATCGAAAAGAAGAAACAAAATCAAGAATCGGCTTGCGACACGTGCCCACCCACAGAAGAGCTACGCACCATGCACGCAATCACGAAGACCGCAAATACCTATCGTGCTACGAACACGCAATCAAAATAAGAAGACCGCAAATATTCATCGTGCTACTAACACGCAATCAAAATATGAAGACCCCAATTAACCATCGTGCTACGATCACGCAATACATGTAAATAGAGACGCTATCTTACAAATCGTCGCATCGTGAATAAAAGATTTACAAGTCCTATGCAAATTATTTCATCGTGGACGGAAGATTCCTAAATAACGATTTGTTACTAAGAAAAAGAAAGAGGTATTCAAGCAAAGCTACGCGAGCGGCGCGAAGCAATCAAGATATCAAGACTTTGCTACAATCATCGTAATTACGCAAACCCTCATAGAATATTTGACGCAACAAGAAATTTTATTTCGCCGAGTTCACGCAAATTCGCATCGTGTTCGGAGCAAGAACGTTATATATCAAGAATGAAGAGCAAACGAGCGGCGCGATTGCTTATCGTCGCATCAATATTACAAATATATATAATAAGTAGTTAGACAAGGAGATGTCATGTCATGGATGATGTCAGCTGTTTACCGCTGCACTGGAGGATGTCTTTAAGACTCTGGACTGGAGAAGGCATATCAACATAAACGGCGAGTACCTCACTTACCTTCGATTCGCTGACGATATAGTAGTCTTGGCTGAGACCTTGAAGGACTTGAGTACTATGCTCGTTGACCTCAGTAGAGCCTCTGAGCGAGTTTGTCTTGGGATGAACATGGATAAGACGAAAATCATGTCAAATTCCCATGTAGCACCAACTCCCGTAATAATCGGAGACTTTACACTCGAAGTTGTAGACGAATATAGTGCTCGTGACCATTCCGAAAGATTTTAATACTGAATTCCTGAACATATTTAGGGTATTTAATGTTATATAAAATTTCCTGGATTCGGCTTGGTTCTAGAGATAATTAACCTTTTTTCGAAATAAGTTTTTCGACGTAACTCGTCATAAAACTTATTTTTGATTACAATGCTACCACAATGTGTTCTAATATGACCAAACCTTTTGCCTGACAGTCAAAAAATAAGAATATACTTGACGAAAAAAACCTGTCCCTAAAAAAACATTCAAAACATGTATTTTAACAAATTGTTGTTATGATAAAAAGTATTGGAAATGTTAAAAAGTATTCAAAAAGTCAAAAAAAAGAAAAAAACTATTTTTATTGTGGAATTTGACATTAGGTCTCATAATATTTTTGTTTATTTTGAAGTCTAGAATGCACAGTTTAAATCTTTGGCAATGCTCGCGAGCACCGTGTATACCTAGGCCTAGGACAAACTATCCAGTTAGGTAGGTCCAACTTCGAGAAAGAGGTAAATCGTCGAATCCGACTCGGTTGGGCAGCGTTCGGGGAGCTACGACACATATTTTCGTCCAATATTCCGCAGTGTTTGAAGACGAAAGTCTTTGATCAGTGTGTGTTGCCCAGTGATGACATACGGTACTGAAACGTGGCCGCTTACAATGGGCCTCATAAGAAGGCTCAAAGTCACCCAAAGGGCAATGGAGAGGGCTATGCTAGGAGTCTCTCTGCGTGTTCGGATTAAAAATGAGACCATCCGCAGCCGAACCAAAGTAACCGAAATAGCTCTACGAATCGTTTAACTGAAGTGGCAGTGGGCGGGGCACATTGCGCGTATAACCGATGGCCGTTGGGGCGGGAAGGTTCTTAAGTAGCGGCCACGTACCGGAAGGCGTAGCGTGGGTAGGCCCCCCACAAGGTGGACTGATGACCTGGTGAAGGTCGCAGGAGTCCGCTGGATGCGGGTGGCGCAGGACCGGTCATTATGGCAATCTTTGGGGGAGGCCAATATTCAGCAGTGGACGTCTTTCGGCTGATATGATGATGAGATGTTAATAAATAGTGAAGGTAATCCGTTGCATTGAAGAAATCGACCGCCATTGGTCGCCCGCCGGCTTCGAAGTGGTGGTTGCTGATGGGCACGCGCCCTTCTTGCTTCAGCTGCACGATGACCCAGGTGGAGCAGGCCCCTCCAGGGAGTTACACAGAATAGGTAAATCACGAACATGTGGTTTAAGTTATCAATTAAACCACAGGTTGTTATAATTTAATTATTCGGTCTATAAACCAAATGCCGTGGATGTCGTTGCTAATCGATTATTATTCAAATCTTTCAACCCAATCCAGTTCCGAAATCGATTTCCAGAGACCAATAGTTATCACAATAATTTATCACATAACTAAAATAAACATCGAGTACCTATTTGACTATATTTATTGGACCAATCTCTTTAAAGAAACTCATTGCAATCGTTCAAATCGTCGGACAAACAATTAATAGTACCTAGTACTCCTAGTAGCTACCTACTATTTAATAAAATCGACCCTTCTGAAACTTCCAAAAACTGGCAAAATCCTAATATGAATCCGAAAACGTGAATGTGAATGTACTTATTTTTGGCACTTATTAAAATAAAAAGAAAAAAAGAACATATTGCGAAAGTACAAATCAAATGATTTATTAACTAAATATTTTGATTTGTACTTTTTTAATTTTTCTCCAGTAGTCACACTACTTAATACTACTACATAAATTATAAATATTAGATGTCATATACCAAAGAAAAACGACCAAGATCACCTATGTCCGAGGTGGGGATCGAACCCACGTACTCAGCTTTCGCGGCTGATGTTTGTACCCCTCGGCCACTCGGTCTTAGCAACCACCGGTCAAATTTCTCGGGTATATGCAATCCCTTACAAGGCTAGGCGCCTTTGACCATTCTCTGAGGGTAAGCAATACATGTCTGCACCTCCTATTAGAATACTTTACAGTTTTCTAGAATAGCTAGAGAGAACTGGTGCTGCTATCTATTGAACATATTGCGAAAGTACAAATCAAATTATTTATTAACTAAATATTTTGATTTGTACATATTTAATTTTTCCCCAGTAGTCACACTACTTAATCTATATAATAACGGCGCGCGACCTATTTTTACAGATGTGTTTTAAAAGTGGTCAATTGTTTGGGTAGTTGTAATTATTATTGACATTGTTGACGTTGATTTATTTTAAGAGCGGGTTACCCCCGAATGGAGTTGTAAGTGTCATGGCGGCACGGGACGTCATTCCTTGACACAGAGCCGCCCGTGTTGGTCGCTTACAAACCCATTGGCTCTTAATCACAAGTTATTTCTGTAATCCTAAAGTAATTGTGCACTTTGTTAATTTAACCTAATAAAACATTATTGTGATTATACGACACTACGTTTATTTCGTGATTTCCTGCATTTTCACGCCTACACGACAACAATATGTCCGATACACCTGCCGACATGCCGGATCGGCCTCCCGATAATTCGAAATGCCGCCAATTTGTATGAAACAGCTGATTTTTTTTTTCGGGCATTACGCCGGCCGAAATGTATGAAACAGCTGATTTTTTTTTCGCGATTTTGACTTTGTCCCCATAGTAAAAGTTGGTCAGTATGACCTACACATTCACTACGTAGAATTTGAACGGTCGAAAAAAAAACACCCTGTATATGTCGAATTATCGGTCTCCCTTATAAAGATGCACGCACAGCCTAAACCCCTGGTCCTATAGACTCCAAATTTGGCACGTAGGTTCCTTTTATGGTGTAGACGAGCACTAAGAAAGGATTTTACAAAATTCACCTTCTAAGGGGTTGAAATGGGGGTCCAAAGTTTGTATGGCGAATTAAGATTAGTTGAACTATTTGATCCGAAACTTCGCAAAAGTATTCTTTAAAGTAATTGAGTAAAGGTATGTTAAAGGTTTTTTGAAAATTCAACCCCCGGAAAAAGGTAAAATGGGTGACGAAGTGAAAAAATCAAGTTGGGTATCGTTTCTATGGTTTATCGGGACGTAGACCACGAATACAATAACGATTTTTAATTTTAACGCGGCGGACGTGAAATACTATGTACACGGTTATGGTGTAATGGGGTAAAATTCGAAAAATATCAATATAATTTTATTATTTATCTTTTATCTATATATATAAAAGAAGAAGCTCCCTTATAAAGATGCACGCACAGCCTAAACCCCTGGTCTTATAGACTCCAAATTTGGCACGTAGGTTCCTTTTATGGTGTAGACGAGCACTAAGAAAGGATTTTACAAAATTCACCTTCTAAGGGGTTGAAATGGGGGTCCAAAGTTTGTATGGCGAAATAAGATTAGTTGAACTATTTGATGCGAAACTTCGCAAGAGTATTCTTTAAAGTAATTTAGTAAAGGAATGTTTAAGGTTTTTTGAAAATTCAACCCCCGGAAAAAGGTAAAAAGGGTGACGTAGTGAAAAAATCAAGTTGGGTATCGTTTCTATGGTTTATCGGGACGTAGATCACGAATACAATAACGATTTTTACATTTAACGCGGCGGACGTGAAATACTATGTACACGGTTATGGTGTAATGGGGTAAAATTCGAAAAATATCAATATAATTTTATTATTTATCTTTTATCTGTATATATATAAGAAGAAGCTCCCTTATAAAGATGCACGCACAGCCTAAACCCCTGGTCCTATAGACTCCAAATTTGGCACGTAGGTTCCTTTTATGGTGTAGACGAGCACTAAGAAAGGATTTTACAAAATTCACCTTCTAAGGGGTTGAAATGGGGGTCCAAAGTTTGTATGGCGAAATAAGATTAGTTGAACTATTTGATCCGAAACTTCTCAAAAGTATTCTTTAAAGTAATTGAGTAAAGGTATGTTAAAGGTTTTTTGAAAATTCAACCCCCGGAAAAAGGTAAAAAGGGTGACGAAGTGAAAAAAATCAAGTTGGGTATCGTTTCTATGGTTTATCGGGACGTAGATCACGAATACAATAACGATTTTTACATTTAACGCGGCGGACGTGAAATACTATGTACACGGTTATGGTGTAATGGGGTAAAATTCGAAAAATATCAATATAATTTTATTATTCATCTTTTATCTATATATATAAAAGAAGAAGCTCCCTTATAAAGATGCACGCACAGCCTAAACCCCTGGTCCTATAGACTCCAAATTTGGCACGTAGGTTCCTTTTATGGTGTAGACGAGCACTAAGAAAGGATTTTACAAAATTCACCTTCTAAGGGGTTGAAATGGGGGTCCAAAGTTTGTATGGCGAAATAAGATTAGTTGAACTATTTGATCCGAAACTTCTCAAAAGTATTCTTTAAAGTAATTGAGTAAAGGTATGTTAAAGGTTTTTTGAAAATTCAACCCCCGGAAAAAGGTAAAAAGGGCGACGAAGTGAAAAAAATCAAGTTGGGTATCGTTTCTATGGTTTATCGGGACGTAGATCACGAATACAATAACGATTTTTACATTTAACGCGGCGGACGTGAAATACTATGTACACGGTTATGGTGTAATGGGGTAAAATTCGAAAAATATCAATATAATTTTATTATTTATCTTTTATCTATATATATAAAAGAAGAAGCTCCCTTATAAAGATGCACGCACAGCCTAAACCCCTGGTCCTATAGACTCCAAATTTGGCACGTAAGTTCCTTTTATGGTGTAGACGAGCACTAAGAAAGGATTTTACAAAATTCACCTTCTAAGGGGTTGAAATGGGGGTCCAAAGTTTGTATGGCGAAATAAGATTAGTTGAACTATTTGATCCGAAACTTCGCAAGAGTATTCTTTAAAGTAATTTAGTAAAGGAATGTTTAAGGTTTTTTGAAAATTCAACCCCCGGAAAAAGGTAAAAAGGGTGACGAAGTGAAAAAATCAAGTTGGGTATCGTTTCTATGGTTTATCGGGACGTAGATCACGAATACAATAACGATTTTTAATTTTAACGCGGCGGACGTGAAATACTATGTACACGGTTATGGTGTAATGGGGTAAAATTCGAAAAATATTAATATAATTTTATTATTTATTTATATTTATGTTCATTTCTGGTTCTAGAGATTCCAAATTTAGCGCGTAGGTTTCTTTGAGGATGTAGGGGTGCTCTAAAAAGGTTAAGTCGAAATCCACTCCCTAGAGGGTGCAATGGGGGTCCAAAGTTAGTATGGCGAAACAAGATTAGTTGGACTATTTTGTCCGAAACTTCCTAGGAGTATTCTTCAAAGTAATAAAGACATGTTTGCAGGTTTTTTGAAAAGTTAACCCCTGAAAAAGGTAAAAAGGGTGAGGAAGTGAAAAAATCAAGTTGGGTATCGTTTCTATGGTTTATCGGGACGTAGATCACAAAAACGATTTTAAAATTTAACGCGGCAGACGTGAAATACTATGTACACGGTTATGGTGTGATGGGGTAAAATTCGAAAAATATCAATATAATTTTATTATTTATGTTCATTTCTGGTTCTAGAGATTCCAAATATAGCGCGTAGGTTTCTTTGAGCGTGTAGGGGCGCTCTAAAAAAGGTTAAGTCAAAATCCACTCATTAGAGGGTGCAATGAGTCTAAAGTTTGTAGGGGAAACTTGACTATTTAAACTGTTTTATCCGAAACTTCACAGGAGTATTCCCAAACATAAATGACTAAAGACATGTTTTAGGGTTTTTGAGAATTGAACTCTTGAAAGTGGTAAAAAGGTTAAACAGTAAAAAAACAACATGGTTATCGTTTCTATAGTCCACTATCGTGTCGCTGTACCGAGGTGTACGTGAAATACCATCTTCTCTGTTATGGTCTCATGGGCTTGCGGGTTATGACAGGGGTATCGTTTTAGTGTTTATTTCTGATAAAAAAAATCTAAATATAGCATGTTTACCAACGTTAATAACCTTTTAAGTTTTCCCGAGTTTTCATGCGATAGTAATCTAAAGTACATATATATATCTATGTATCCAAGGTGTTTTTTATAAAGTCAAAACAGTCGTCACCATAAATTTCGACATTTTTGATCCAATGGTGTAAATCGATGTATCGGGATCCCAGAGGTTCTTAACAAACTGAAAAAAAGGCTGCCTATTCAATTTCCGTTTCGATATTGTCCGTCATAAAAATCGGTGGTAATCTGAAGTTCTGACTGATCTGTTCATCATAATGAAGCAGAAGTCAAATTTGCAAGAAACGGTAACAATATTGAGTTACTTCAAATGTTAATCAGCTCGCCTAATTATGGTCATCTTTGTTAGGCCTGGGAAACGACAAATGATAGTTTTTATCATCAAAACACAACAATCACCTATGTGAGTGTGTATGTAAACTTTTAATGATAAAAAACATTTGTCAGTTACCAGATGGTAAAGATGACCATAATATGATAGCGGATTTTGATAATAATCTCAGGTCAAATTTGCACAAAATGATCGGCACCTTGAATTTATTTAGTTTGAATCCGACCTTAATAAAAATCGGTATCTTAGGATCCAAGGGGGTTTTTACAAAAAGTGAGAAGCTATCACATCTAAAATTCAAATTCAAATTCAATTAATTTAATGTTAAGAAAAACACATGTCAAAATTTCTAGAACTTTGATTTAATATTGATAAAAATCGATACCTACCGAGAAGATGAAAAGTTCTTCATATGGAATTTGAAGTCAAAATTGCAAAAATAATTCGCCATCATTATAGCCATCATCATATTAGTTTAATACGACCGTGATAAAAATTTATAGAACGCGGCCGAACCGCGGATAAAAGCACCATCCGCCACACTCAAATCGGTTAAGGCAAACGCGAGATAATCGCGGGAAAACATTAACATGCAGTGAATAGATATTAGAACGCGGGCGAAGCCGCGGGTAACTGCTAGTACTATATAAATTATAAATATTAGATGTCATATACCAAAGAAAAACGACCAAGATCACCTACGTCCGAAGTGGGGATCGAACCCACGTACTCAGCTTTCGCGGCTGATGCCTGTACCCCTCGGCCACTCTGTCTTAGCAACCACTGGTCAAATTTCTCGGGTATATAATAGTTGATTTTATCTTATCGATGGCAACTCAAGCTATAATGACGAGTATTGGTACAGCATCGGGTACTACTTGCAAGCTTTGAGTTAGTAGCAACTCTTAATGTTTGTTTTCCTAAATGGGCAAAGAAAATCAAGTGGTTAATTAGGGATTCTTTATGGCACTGGTAATATTTTTTACTTTAGTTTTAGGGCCCATATCGTATATGTACATATGTTGTTTTTACGTGATTAAATCCCATATTGTTAAAGAAAAAAATAATACTAAATGATATTGACAATTAATCCATTGATGGACAATAGGTGTTTTATAAGGCCGACTGGGTTTATCTTGGTTAAAAATAAATATTGATCGTCTAAAATGCTATTGTCGTTTTCTTTAGGTGATCATCAAATTGGATTAGTTTTCATATCTAGACGATTCAAAAGAGTTTGTTGCTATTCCAATTTGAATAAAGAATTATTTGACTTTGACTTTGGACCGTAGCTCGTAGACCAACCGTAGACACTAATCTTTATGGTATTAACATAGTAAGTAATATGTTAAACGGAGTCACGACACGACCATATTTTTATCATTTGAATATTTCCTAAAATGTCAAATGAGACGAAGCATCATATAGATTTATTTGAATTGAGCACGATTATATACGGTGTAATTAATATAAAGACACTAAACACTTTTAACATCGTGTTTCTGAAGTCGTAAGAAAATTATTTGGATTCTTCGTGTTAGACCATGTACCTATATGAAGGTAGTGTATAGATCTTTGGTCAATTACATATTATCCGTATTTTAGTTAGGTTTTGTAAGCTTTTGTATTTGACCTCAGGTGCTTATTTTAGGGTAAACATGAATAAATAGATCACTATGCGGAATATACAGAAACATGCTTTATTAACCAAAAAGAAGATAACAAAATTTGAGAACATAAATTAAGAAAACATGGCAGGCACTTGTTTGTACAAATAAATAAATAAATAGGACGTTAGCAACGTCACATTCAGTAGTGATAACCATTGTCATAACCATTGTTGTATCTTCCGCTATCGTAGGATCCGTCACTGAAAGAAAAATAAGAAAATTTTATTAAGTAGTTTGCCGACATATTATATGTATATCACCAATTTTAACTATCTATTTTTCAAGAAGCTTTGATGTAAACTATAACGGTCCAAGCCTGATGGGCAAATCTGGACAAAGGTAATTTCACACCAAGTTACTCGATGGCACGATTGACCTATGATAGTCCTGAACAGATCGGATCCAGCCAGTTCTACGTGAGCCAAATTCGTACGAAAAGTCACTAGACCATTTACATACATTATTATGATCACCTGACGTATCGCTTATCGTATGCGCATACAATAAGCGATACGTCATAGCATCTTGGACAGAGGACGCACAGAGGACGTAGTTCAAATTCCATTCAACAAAATCAACTAGTAGTAGTAGATTTTTTTTCTCTCTCTTGATAATGTCAGACGATTCGAAAGTGCTTATTAATAAGCTTACTTGAATAAAGAATAGTTTGACTTTGACTTTGACTTGACTTTGACTTTTAACTCGCTCACCACTCAAAGCTTACATTGAAAAAAGTACTCACGAAGAAGGATTCTGCCTGTTGAACTGCAGGGACTTGAGGATGGCCTCCGGGATGGGGGGCGGGGTGGGGATGTGCGAGCCCACGGGGTGGAAGCCGTTCTCATCGGCCGTGTATGTGAGCGCCACCTGCTGGCCGTCGGGCGCGGTGTAGGAGAAGCCGCCGTCGGCCGTCACCGCGGCGCCCTCGGGCCCGGCGGCGCGCGGGGCTCCGTTCTCGTGCGCGCGGATACCGTTGCCGGTTTCGTAGCTGGGAATTGCAGAGTATACATATTATGACATGACTTACTAGGACATTAAAAAAAGGCCTATCGAAATTGCCATTCTAATACGATAAGCGATAAGTCACGTGACCACAATAATTAATGGAAATGATCACGTGAGTTTTCGTTTGAATCTGTCATCCTCATATATTTATTACTTATCGCTTATCGTATACGATTACAGAATGGCATCTTGGCTAGGCCTACTGTATTAAGCGCTCACATCATTTAGACTTCATTGGTATAAGAAAATGTGACGAATATCTCAATTAGGATTTTAAGCCTACAGTCGCGTCCCCTACCAAAGGCGTCAAATTGTATCTTTCTACTACTGGTCTATCTGATCTAGGTCGTAACTTTATTATTACACATGTGCTTACCTAATTTTAAAGCAATTTCTTCGACTTTAGCTAGGTATTTAACTGAGCATTATAGAATTTCTGTAATGGAAGTGTTTAAAGAAAGTCCGCAAGCCTCCGTAAATGAACCTCTTACTAGTCCAATAATACTGTTACCAAAGTAAAGTTACGCGTGAAGATGAAGGAAACTCCTGTCTACTGAAGTAAATAAAAGTAAAGGTTGTATTAAGCTATCTATAGAGCTTCGCGACTGTTGTTTGTGACTTGCCATTACAGCTTTTGATCGATTGCTTGGGATAGTCACACTTAATTAGCCAGATATCTCTCACAAGTATAGCAAGCTATTAATTAGGTATGTACATATAAGGTCCTAATTTATTAGATGCAGATATTTTTACAGCTGATAGTACTCGGTCTCTGGAGTCTATTAAACCGTGAAACATGATAGCTTTTACGACGTTTTTTGGAGAAAACGGAAAAACAAATTTGCTACGTACAAACACCTTGTTTATGTGATTATTAAATGAAAACTCATTGAACAGATTCTAGTGCCTCTTTTACGTACCACTCAACTGGAACTGGCCTCTTCACGTCGATAAATTAAATACTTGATTGTCAATGTCATGTTATTTTCCGTTGGATTGTGTCGTTTGATGACATGACAGACAGTGTTATTGTGACATGTGATAATGCACTTGCACATGATGATTTTTTTTTGACGAAATTATAATTATTTTTTTGTTAGGAAAATCAAATCAAAAAAATTACATGAAAAGATTTCTTAATTTATATTTAAATATATATATTTATATTTAACTTTAAAGTTAATTATTTTAATGTGAAGTATCATGTGTTAAAATATCTGCAACTAATAAATTAGGACCTTGTATAGGTCGTACTACTATCCGTAGCAGTCGTAGCACTTAGATGATACCTTTAAACGAGAGGAAAGAAGATTAAAACTGTAAAACTTGGTTACTTTATTAGCTTGCAGGAGTTGCAGGAAGTTTGGATTATCTAACTACTTATTAACTATTCTTTAATATCCGTTTTGTTTCGACGGGTACTAAATACACGATATTATGAGATAAATTAAGTGTTGTTTTGAGTAGGTATGATTTGCATTCTCGAAATTATCCTGTAAGATACTTTAAGATTTATCGATAACAGTTATATAGGTAGGTAGATGTTTGTTTTGGTCAATTTGTCGTTCCTGCTAGAACAATATCTAGGTATAACAACAAAGTGCATTTCGCACTGTTGCCATTTATAATCGCAATAATCGATTAGGTATTAACTGAATTTCACGAGCCGAAAATACGGTTGACAGTAAGTTTAGTCGGAACGTCAGAACACGGCGATGCCGCCGGTTATAGCTGATAGCCGGGCGAATATGTCAGTCCGGGCCATGTCTCTTTCATTTACACGGGAGTGCGTATCTTTTGTTCGTGTTTATAGCCGATAATTCATAACTTTGTAGCTTGCAGCGAGACCAGTGCCTAAAGCGTGCTATTTTACCTATATCTGTAGTTTCCATCCCCGTTGTTGACGTTCTCGTAGCTAAGGATAGGGATGTGCGCGCCGCCGCTGTAGCCCCCGCTGTAGCCGCCGTTGAAGCCCCCGGAGCCCCCGAACTGGGACCGGAAGTGCTCGGCCGAAGCCACTGCCAGGACGGCCAGAGTCATTACTACCTGTAACCAGAATACCTAGTACCTACATTACGATATAAGTGCGAAGAAATTCAAAACGAGTGGCTAAATTATGTGGATAAATTAAATCACGACCGAAGGTAGTGTTTTAAATTGACAAAAGTGACGTCTTTTTCTACTGCTACTGATTGGTAGACAGAGTATTATATTTAAGTAGTTTTACGTTTATGGTTCACAAGGCAAGTCTTCAGCATTTTCTTGTTACCGAACAAAGATACATACAAAACAGTGTTATACCTATGTAATAATAAGGGTGCGGCTCCACTGACGCGGAGCGGAGCGGAGCTGTAGGAGCTCAGCCAATGAGACCGCAACACAGTGTTTCGCATTTTGAATTTGAAGAATGTAATTGGTCAATTTTGCACCGCTCCGCGTCAGTGGAGCCGCACCCTAAAGTTTAGATTTTCGGGCTAAGTATAATTTTGTAGGTTGCAACAATAATTGTAATAAAAAAATATTAATAATTCTTTTCGATAAAAATTATATTATATACGAACCTTTAAAGAGCACATGTTTTTGAATTAAATAATTTAAAAAACCTTATACACTTCACTGTTATCCGTTACAGATGTGATGACAGAATGATGACTTCGAAGCTTTGCAACTTTTTATATGGATCCTCGTCATGTTTTCGACAGCCTCACCTTGCTCTTCTGCGGAGTGTAATTGTGAAGAGCAACGCCTATGCGCCATTCTTCCTCGGCAAAATTGCACGGTCGATTGTTCTGCTATGATAAGGCGATCACGAATTTTACGATTAGCGAAACCATGATAGCAAAAATGTCCCAAGACTATTGGATCGAAATTTGTACAACATGGGATGTTATGGAACAAGTGAACAATCTGCTATTAAACCAAACAATCAGGTCAATAAATACACGTAAATAATTAAGGACCAATGTTTACATGTTAAAATTTTTTGTAAAATGTTGTCTGTAATAGTTCACATGTAAATAAAGCCCAAAAAGTAAATTATACTCCTATTATAAAATTTTATTCACATGATAGTTATTTATGTGGCTGGCGCATAATAAGAGTGATAACTCGTGTGATCTTATTATGAAACGAGCCGTAGGCGAGAGAACCACAATCATGTTTTGTTTAATGCCTACTTATGTACAGTCACATACATAACTTTATCTACATCCTTATCATAAGTTTAGAATGATAATTTACCTTTATTAACATTGATATCCACTAAGTAAAATACCTCTAAATATAACAATTCAAATCAGAGTTGAAATTACTCAATTTGTGTAACAATATCATACAATAAATATGTATTGAAAAAAAACAAAAAGACGAAAGTTGAAAGTTGACTTTATAATGTTAACATTACGCTACCCCAATATTACACGGTTCTATGTAACATTTTCGGAATAATTAAATCTGGACTAAGTGTCAGTGTGACAATGTTCAAATTTCAAGTGGACAAAATGACAACATAGAACTTTGTAATATTGGGGCAGCGAATTTAATTTACTGACACTGACACCGATACTATGTTAATATTATGATGCACTGTACTTTAATGTTAACATTATGATACAGCCACAGACACCGGTTTCTTAATATAGGTCATTACATTACCGCTTCTGAATATATAATAGGTTAATTATGATGTGGAAGTAGATAAATAGTATAAAACATTTTAAAATATTGGGTTATTTCGCGGTTTTTGTAAAATACTGGTTCCGGTCCCTGGCCTCATTACAGGAAATAATTTATTCCGTATTGTACCTGCAACAAAATAGTTGCAGGTACAATACGGAATAAATTATTTCCTTACTATTTCTCACTGCAAAGTCGATTTATTAGTACGTAGGTGCAATAAACACATTAAAACATCTTCATTTATAGCTATATTTATTTTTATGTAAATCGAACACGCATAGAGATTTCTTATTCATTTTGTTTTTAGATGGTTCACAGTATACTCGTAGGTTTTTTTAGGTTTAGGAACTATTTTGTAGGTTAACGTATTTTGGTAGGGAACGTATTTTGTAGGTTTAGGAACTAAGAGAACTATTTCCAACACTATTTCTAACTTGTTAAGAATTGATATTAACACAAAAACTATCGACTGATGAAATAGATGACCTAGCTTTCAACTACTTACATAGGTACTTAAACAGCTGTAATTCAAACGGAACTTAGCGAAGACTAGAGCTAAGTTATAATTCAATGCACCAGCAGAGGCTACCGCGGTCCTAGCGCACGATAGGGCTAAACTTCTGTAATAGTTTGCTGCAACTTTCATGTTGAGCCTCACTCCGGTATTCCTTCTTGGATTTCCCGGTAAGTAGCAATTTATCCTTGGAAACCGATCGGTAAACTAATAATAATATTACCTACTAATATTGTCGTTTTTACCGCGACTGTGGAAACGCGTTATATTTATCGTGTAAAGTCATTTAGACCAAACGAGCATGCGCTCATTCTATCCCCCACTCTACGAAATTCGTTCTTTACACCAAAACGTGATTCGTCGAAATTCGTGATTTCGTAGAGTGGGGGATAGAATAAGCGAATGCTCGTTTGGTCTAAATCCACCTTAAATTACATCTAGACGTGTCGAACCCTTTACAGCGGTCGTGGTCTATGGGTGACTGAGGAAAGCATTTTTAATATTTCTACCGCTATCGAAATAATACATGAAATGGAACTCTTGAGGAACGTTCTTGAAATAATTATTGATAAATTCACAAATTAGAGTAGAGTTTTAAATTGCTAATACCAATTATTACAAGGCTAAGATGAAGTACCTACATGACTTCAGTCTGATTCAAACATAGGCAGGTACGAAATAGGAATACAGAGGTACGATTTTGGAACAAATTTAATAATCCTAAATCATACCTTCTCCACTTTTTTTATTGTATTTATCTCAAAGTATATTACAGTTTTGGCCGTGTGGTGACGGCAGAAATAATACATTTGTCACCACCCCAACTCCTCCTGCGGGTGTCGTAAGAGTCGACTAAGGGATTGAAGTGTCACTGATCATACTTGATTAAAGATTGATGATGGGCAGCAGCGTCATCATAGTGGACACATTACTGCGATCGCCAATCCGCTTACCCAGCGTGGCGATTATGGGCATTTACCTCCTAATGCGTCTGTACGCATAGTTAATAGGAGAGGCCTACGTCCAGCAGTGGACTATCATAGGCTGATGATGATGATGATGATATTACAGTTTAAGATTAATTTATTATGTTAGTGGATTAGTAATATAAAGATTCTTATAACATCAGTCACATATTCATTTCTTATTAAGATATCCAGATA
Organism: Thaumatotibia leucotreta; assembly: GCA_025490895.1. NCBI lineage: Eukaryota > Metazoa > Arthropoda > Insecta > Lepidoptera > Tortricidae > Thaumatotibia > Thaumatotibia leucotreta. Next base: position 1,496 of record JALPQI010010217.1, on the reverse strand, counting down.
TTCAGTGCTTAAGGGTGAAGACACATTTATCAGCATGCGTACGCATTTTGTCTATGGAAAATGTCAGTTTAGTATGGGAGCGCATCCAGCTTTCCGCACGCGTACGCATGCTTATGCTTTTCATACTAAGTAAACGGACAATTTCTTCAGACAAAATGCGTAAGCATGCTGATATAATTATGTGTCTTCACCCTAAGGGGTACTAATTAGGCAAGATCCCAACGTAGAAGTGCTTTGCGACGATAGTGTCAATAAGTGAGTCCCAGTTGCATAAGAAAGACTTTTTTAATAAGAGTTCTAAATGTCGAGAAAGTCAAGGCACTAGTTAAAAACGAACTTTTCTAATCAGTGCAGATTGTAATGGGAACAATGAGACTAGTACCTAAAGGTCAAAGGCTGGTAGGTTAAATTCGCGCATCTCGTAGCATAGATTTGTAACTCAGTTATAACATAATAAAGTAAGTATAGATAGGGTACGGCATTAAATTGCTAAAGTTTTGCATATGTACTGTTTTTTTTATAACTAGGAACCCTTACAGTTTCACCAAGTTTGCCGAGCTGTCTGTCCGTCCATCCGTCAACATAAAATAGTACATTACGACACGAGTGCAAAAAACATGAATTTAGAATTTCCTTTTTGCACGTGTCTTGTACGACGTTTTTTAGTACAGATGGCCCTCTGAAGTTTTGGACCTGACGGAAAATGACCCACTTCTCGCAGTACCTAGAGCCTAAAAAAGGCACCATCTGTTGTGCTAAAAATAATTTTCCTGAAAAATCTTGCATAAAAAGTGTTACGTTTGAGATTTTTTCTATATAAACTACATTTACATATGAACATTGAAACTTATCGGTGAGATGGTATGTGATATAATATGTACAAGTAACTAGATTTGTGTAAGATAACTAATTGCTTGATGAAACCCACAATACTTAGTGCGTTATAGCGGGTTGTATATGTATAGGTATAGATAGATATAACAGGAAATAGTTGCCGATTTCTAAGAATGAACATTTTGACAGTTTAGAAATGAGCCCTAAATTGTAAAACTATCGCAAAAATTGTGTTTTTTACCATCATATTAATAAGGATTAATTTATATATAACTGTAAAAAGTTCATTCTTAGAAATCGGCAACTATAACTAATAAATATAATTTTGCTTTGAGCGCCAGTACTGTCAGTAAATGGTTTAAAGAAGTGCGCTATCTTCTGGTTTGCGGCACAAAAGCAATAGGAACATTATGAAGCGACCGAAATGTAAACCACTAATTGGAGTTCGAGGCCAAAGAATCTACGAAAATATTGCCACAACAATGAAATGTTCTTACAATAGTAAATCCTTATTTTCTAAAAACAGGCGTTGAGATATCTTATTTATTGGTAATTTTAATTCTTTAATTTATAGAAACAATATTATTTACTTATTTTCACGTAAGTATGAGATATTTTAATAAAAACTTAACTATCCGCAATTATTAGAAATAAAGTTGGTA